>PVJI01009787.1:15213-63734 GCA_004026765.1 Micronycteris hirsuta | reverse complement strand
TGCCCATCTACAAATGAATGGATCAAGAAACTATGGTACATTTACACAATGGAATTCTATGCAGCAGAAAGGAAGAAGGAGCTTATACCTTTTGCAACAGCATGGATGGAACTGGAGAGCATTATGCTAAGTGAAGTAAGCCAGGCAGTGAGGGACAAATACCTTATGATCTCACCTTTAACCGGATCATAACCAACAATAGCAGAAAGCAAGCAAAACATAATCAGAGACACTGAAATTAAGAACAGTCTAACAATAGACAGGGGAGAGGGGGGAGGGGACAATGGGGAGAAGAGTTTTTAGGAATCACTGTAGAGGACACATGGACAGAACTAAGAGGGAGGAGGGAGGTTGGGGGGGTGGGACGGGAGGGGAAGGGAGGGGGGAGGGGAGAGGCTGCAAATAACTGTAATTAAACAAAAAATTAATAAAAAAAATCTAAAATCTGCATACTGAATAAAACAAAGCAGAAAGATGAATTTGTTGCAAGGCTTTTGATTTGCAAGCCAGGAAACTCAAGGCTAAGAGCAATCAGTCTGGAGATGTTGATAGACAAGATAAGTATGAAAATTATTTGGATTTTTCAGCTGATTGATTGTCTAATGGTTTTCTTTCTTCTATGGATCAAGATAACTAAGTCAAGGGAACAAGAAAGTTAAGAAATAGCATGAACAGACTTGGTATTTCTGGAATGGCTGGGCCCTTGCTAATTTCTGAGAAGAGCTGTAAAATCCTCTAAGGTTCGTTTAAGTTTCCTTTATATGTCTGTATTGTCTCCATTTTTGTCTTTGACATAAGTGGTTCCATTTTAATTTAGTTCTACAATGGCTATTGTGTATATACATTATATCTATTTTTGAATTAATGCTTACACCATGTAGATAAAAAAGAAAAAAGAAGTAAAACTTCTATATTTTAGGTAACTCATCTTAATGTGCTGAATTTTCTAATAATAATATTATTAATATTATAAAAGTGAATTAATTAAGCAAACATACCTTATTTCCTGGATTTTAACACTTTGAATGCATTTTCTAGCATATGGGACGTCTTAAAATAGCATCTTCACTCTACAAATTTCATGCTTTGTTATAATCAGAGAGACCTTAAATCTGTTTGCTGAAATTTTAATCAGGTAATTTCAAAGCCTCAGAGCAGTATACAATGGTAACTTAAAGGGTATTTGTAAGTAACATGGAGACATAACATAAAGTCACACTAAAGCTGAAGGAAACAAAAACTCAGTGCTTGCAAAATATTGTACTAGGCAGCTGAGGTTAAAGACCAATGGCATTGGTCTGGAAAAGAAATGACATTTGGTTTCTTCTCCATGGGACATATTATTTTGTAAATTAAGTAAACCTGGAAGTAGATGTTTACAATAGAGAACTTGTCTAGCTGAGGAACTGATTGCCTCAGCAAGGATTAATAACAGAGTAAAGAAGGTGACAGGAAATTGAAAAACATTAAATTAGGTGAAAATTAGGGAACAAAAGTATTTTATGCCAAAGGCAAAGTATTTTTTATTAGTAATCTTAAATTATGTAAGTGGAAATGTTAAAATTCAAACTGGATTGCTTCATATCAGAAATAATGTGCATTCTCATACCCATGTATATATGGGATATTCTTTGTGTTGACTCTTCTAGAAGGTGACCATGGCTACAAGTGCTTCACTTTCATTGAATTAGAATACCAACAAAATTATTCCAAAAACATTTGACTTGGATATAAGTGAAGGCATCACCTGGTAGAATAAATATTAGACGCTACAGTTGACTGCACGTGTTATCTTTCAAGGCGTTGACTATATGCTTGAACAATAGCCATCTATAAGGCCCTAAATGTCTCACAAGAAAAGTGACCTATCTGGGCTGCTAGAAAATTCTTCCAAATCATGTGTCCCAATTGAATCCATTTATTGTGTTATGATTTGCTTCATGAAATAATGTAAAATAAGTTAATCTTCTCTTTTATATGTCCACGTTGATGTATTTTTCTTGTCTGTGAAAAATAGCTAATGGACTTTAGAGGTCTGAACTTAATATTCAGGTGAGTTCATCTTTTTATTATCCTTTTCAGTTATGTGTGCTCTAAGTCACATTGACTGTGAAATTATATGATTTAATTTACATTATTAAACATTAAGTTACTAAGATCTATTGCCCGGAGAGCCATGTTAGAATTTAGTGTAGGCTAAAAAAAATAAGGACAGATGATGGCATCAGGAAAACAGCTTTTGTTCAAGTGTTTCGATAGTCTTAATCTTTTGTTTCCATATATGATAAAATAAAGAACATCTAATTCACACAGATTTTACATAGATTAAGTGGGTTTGAATTAATTGAGATACATTATGAGTAAATGCAATGAGTGACATGCATAGAAAAATCGGCTGAATCTAGTCAGTCTTTTGAAAAAGAAGCTACAGGCCTGGATGTATTTTTATTATTGAGATATAATTCACATATAGCATTGCGTAAGTTTAAGGGGTACAATATGTTGAATATATATATATATATATATATATATAGCAGTGTGATTATCACCACAGCATTAGCTAACACTTCTATTACTCCACATAAATTACATTTCTTGTGAGTGTGTGTGTGTGTGTGTGTGTGTGTGTGTGGTAAGAACAATTAAAGTGCTGAATCTTTGCAACTTTGAAGTATTTTTGTGTGTAACAGTTTGGGTGTATCTCTGTGTTCTGAGATTTTAGTGATTCTTGGCCATTAATCTCCATATTCTGGAGGTGCTTCCCAAGAGGGTGGATTATTTAAGTCATTTTAGTGTGAGAAGCAAGTATTTGATTGGGACGTGCCTTGAAACCAATTCCTTCATTGGGTGAAAGTGGAAAAAAGTGACAATTATTTCACAATGCCTTTTCTGTCTACTTCTGAAATGTTAAAGAACAATTGACCAACGATTAATCTTTCTGCACGTGAACTTCTTCAGAGTCCTTTCCAGTAACTTCAAAACTCCTCTAGTGTAAGTTTATAGAAAAACATTTTTATTACTAATTTTGGTTGCAAACTCCAGAAGGAGAAAATTATTCACACGGATGTGTGTCTATAAAAGGGTTGTTGGCACAACAGCAAATATAAGTTTCCATGCACTTTTTAATGGTTCCCTTTGATTAATCAGACTGAGTAATTCAATCCCACATTAACTTATATAATACGTGGGGAAAACAGTCAAAGCACGGCAGGAATTGCAAGTGTCCCACACTGGAAACGTGCTACTTTTCTTGCAGCATTTGCTTAAACTTTAGGAAATCAAATCAATCTGTTTAAGCTTAAGTTTTCTGATCAATGAAATGCATATAATAACAGTTCCTCCCTCACTAGGTTGTTAGGAAGATTGAAGAAGATATGAGATCTCACAGAAAGCACTCAGCCCAGGGTCGGGCCATGTTAGGAAGTGCAATGTTGCTGAAAATAAACACGATCTGTGTGGCGTTCCAAAGCATGTGAAAATAAGGACAAGTTTTGAGAGATCATTCTCTAAATCACTTGGAACAAAATTACATTAGGTTCAGAGATATACCAGTTAGTCAATTAATTGCATACTAGTTAAGCAGTTGTGGGCTCCTGTAATTAGGTATAATCTCTTCCTTCTATTTCATTGAATGTTTTTTCCACTAAAGTTAATTATGAACGAAAAGCAGTTAATTATAAGCTATGTTTTTATCCCTGGACCGCTAAATCTTTTTTTATTTTTTGGCAACTGGGAAAAAAAAAAAAACACATTATCCTTCTCTTATAAAAGTACTCATGGCCACTTGGACACTCTTCTCTAAATTTTTAGGACTCCCAGGACTCTAGAGAGGCTAATGAAGTTGAGATTTGAGATCAAAGAGCCCTTATGTGAAAAATATGTTTCAGCCATAAAACCTAAGTGTTTTGCTGTTCTCTGTATGTTTTTCTCTATCTCTTTCTCTCTTTGTGTTTGTCTCTCTATCCATCCCCATTTAAATCCCTCTGTCTCTGTTTCTCTCTCTTTCATACATACATAATCTTTTTTCCTAAATGCATATCTAGATACATATCATATCTAAAGTCCATTCTGTGATGAAAAAACATTTTTCACCTTTGAGTCTAGCTAATGGTTTCCCTTGATATCTCCTCCATTGTTATAAAGAAAATATTCATTAAGAGACATCTTGAGAGCAGCTTCATACTTGCTGATGATATTAGTTAATCAATACACTAGCATTAATTGGCCTTTGTGATTACATTTCCTTTTTAAACAAATGACATTTTGTTTTAATGAAATGATATTAAGAATCAATGTATTGTCCTAAAAGTAGATATTTTAAAAGACTTATTGATGTTTTAGGTTAAGAATATTCTAGGTTATACAGAAAGAAAAACTAGAATACCTAAAGTTTTTATTTACCATATATATGTATTTACATTTGCTATTATAGTTATATTAGTTATTTAATTAAACAGCTATAGTTAAATTCATATGTCCATTTGAAAGTGATGCTTTATTGTATATTTTTAGAGATAGTAACAAAGCTTAGAAACCCTGACTTGAACTGACATTGATTTTTCAATAAATTCAGATACCAACAATTTAGCTTTTTTATCTTGCCATGGCTTACATATTCACCGTATCCACTCATCCTATCTCCAAATGGCTATATCTTTTTTAGAAATAAAATAATAGTACAAATATTAAAATGTTTTAAATTAAGGAATACCACTGCATAGAAAGGTCTCTTTATCAAGAGTTTTCTTTTTTTTTAATAGTGCTTATGCATACACTGATTTTTTAAAAGAATCTCTTATGTATTAATGAATTCTCTGCAAAGGGAAAAAACAATGTTCTTAAACATCACTACTGAATGCATAAATAGCAAAGCACTATTAGGTTGAAGAATGTATATTTCTTCATGAAGTTTTCAATTTGTGGAAGAAAGTTTATAACATAGCACAAAGGGCCTTGCATTTCACATTTAACTTCATCAATTATAGAAGCAACTACTTCTAGTCACATGCTTTACACTTCATTGCACCTAGTGCATAAATAGTGTATACGGCCTGAATTCATAGGCCACAGTCATTTTAATGACATATTCTGTACAAAGAGTGCTATTTAGTTAAATGGAGTTTATTAAAACTGCATCACTTTTAAGTTAGAAAGCTCTTCAGTTACAAGTTAAACAATTTAAACTTCTAAGACGTTTTGCTAGTTAACAGTCACAACATTGTATGAATTAAAACAACAACAACAAAAAAACCTCATTCCCATAACTTTCTGGGTTATAACTGAAGCAGTATTCTAACTTCTTTGAAACTTCTTTTAATAACTTCTCTCTCGGCCAGCTGCAGGTTTTGTGTGGCTAAAGCTTACGCAATTTGAGGGAAGTGGAAGCTTTAAGTTTGTGGTTCACAAATGCGGATCAGCCCAAATGTCCAACTGGGGATTCTGAAATTACCTGAACATTTTGTAAAAGTGGTACAGCTACTGGGCCCTAGTGAGTAGAGGGTATGAATACTGCTAGGTAACCTGCAACGCCCAAGGGCCCACACAAAAAGGACCATTCCACCAAACAGTGTGGGTAGTACCCTGTTGAAAAATGCTGCTTTGATTAAAAGAATACAATTAGAAAATATAAATCTAGACACAGAAATAAGTGAGAGACTCTAAGAAATAAAGTTTATTAACTTCATGAGTAAAACTGTTTCAGCTGTTACTCCAATACAAAGCCCCCTATCAAATGTCTTTCTTTTTTGAATACGCAATAGATGTTATAAATTTTCACCTCTGGCTAAAGGTTTCAGAAGAGTGAGAAACTAATGTGCTTTAAATGGAAGCTCTCTGTCTAATGAATTTAAAAGACAACTACATAATACATGGTAATGAGGTTGGCAAGCACCAAGTTACAATGATTTGATTAAGTTAATGGAGTCTAGGAGGAGGAAATCAGATAGAAACGTCTCATGTTGCAGGTAACATTTTCCTAGAAGTAGCAAATTAGTGAAACTAAGAAGTCATTTAAAATTACTTTCTAATTTCTTTTATAACTCCTACATTTCTTTGTCATTCAAAATGTAATGGTTTTGCACAACGCTATTAAGGTGCATTACAAATTATGTATTCTGGCCTTTATCAGTAACAGACAGCTACAAGGAAGCATGTGCCCTTGAATTACATGCCCACCGTCTTGTACACCATGGTCTACCTCCCAACACACACACACGCACACACATACACACACACAAACAGTTTCAGGCTCTCTAAAAGCAGCCTGACTAATTAAGCTACCAGAAGTTTAATAACAAACAAACACAAATCAAACTATTTAATTTCTCTGTATTGCTTATTGTATATGTAATACTGCTAACCTGTAGTAGATTACTGCCAAACTACCAGGGGAGCTGCAAGGTGTTAGTGTCTATTCTAGCCAAGCTTGGGCTCAGTATTATGAACCATTTATACCTAATACCAACTGAGAGGGTCATCACTTAATCTGCTGTTAAATCGCTAATTATTTAACTTGTATACTTGTGTGAGGTCACACTGTCCCCAGGAAAAACTGTCAAAAATACAGGTTTGTATTACCTTAAATGTTGTTCCTGCAAAGTGTGCTAGTTTGACAAATATCTTTTATTTCAATCTTGCAGAAAGTTAAAAATAAATGGATATCGCTTCAGTTATTTGAGAGTTTAATTTTCATAAGGAAGAAAGAAATCGGCAATAAAGGCTTTCACGTGCCATTTTTGTAAATATATTAAACATCTAAAATAATATTCCCTTGCACCTAAAAGTATAAACTGTTCTTAGTTTCTACATTCACATTTATTTTTATCACCTTTCTTTTTCTTCAACAACATGCTTCTCTAAAGAATATTCTATATTTGCTGTGTTCCTGTTATCCACACAACCCTCAATATGGTTTTGCATTTTATCCTCCTTCCAACTGCACCGAATCATAAATGCTTCCTGAAGGAACATCAGTAAGGCCCTGGGTTCATATGCAAGTGCTGGTAAGTCCTCATTCTCTTGGCACCTCTGTCAATTGAAACAAATTTCTTAAGATTACTTCTTTTTTCATAATATTTTCATTTATTCAAATAACTTTAATGTATTTGATATAAAAGAAAGTAAAACTCAAAACCCATGCACACTGTTGGTTAGAATGTGATACCACTACAGAAAATAGTGTAGTTTCCTTGAAAAACTACATATATAACTAAGTATGATCTAACAATTCCTCTTCTGGTTATATATCCAAAAGATTTGAAATCAAGATCTTGGGGATATACTTGCACTCCCATGTTCACTGCAGCCTTATTCATAATAGTCAAGAGACACAAATCATCTGTGTCCATCAACAGACAAACTAATAAAGAAATTGTGGTGTACACATGCAACTGAGTATTAACATTACTTTTAAAACCTTCATGGAATACCTCAAAGAGACTATCTCTCTAATTCCACCAACTAGTCATCTCCAGTGACTGTATCTGGATGAAACTCCCTTCAAGGGATCGCCATATGTTTGCAGTAATGGCCAGTTCCTCATATTGTCATTGAGATTTGTTAATTTTCTCATCTAAGTGGCAATTTACTGGAGGATTGAAACTGGGTCTCATTTTTTGGCATACCTAACCCTTACCACAATGCTAAGCACAGAGTAGGTGTGTGATAAATCTTTACTTAATTTTGCATGAAGATTCTAGGTCACCTCTTTCTGCTTGTATCCTTGCTGCTCCTCTAGAACTCCAAACCACTTACAGAGTGGAATGTTGTGTATTGTTTTTACAGAATTTCATACTTTTTTTGTACTCTCTTCATTGATGTACTTATCTATTGCCATGCTTTCATCTGTTATTGGTGTTCAACAGGCTGAGGGTTACATCTCTAGTCCCTAGATCCAGTTCTACATTTCAGGATGACTGTATGTAAACTGAGATACTCTCATAAGCTAAGCTTTTAATCCTTCTTTATCACTATTCCCCATAAAACTTCCTTATTGTCCTTATTACTACATAAATGTCTCCAAATGAGTGAAGCTCAAACTTTAGAGGTATGTTTTAACATCTACTCGTCTCATTTCTCCATATCACTTAAATTATCAACAGCTACTAATTGTCACTTTCCCTTTCTCTTAGTCTTCATTTTTATGATCATTTTCTTGACAAGTTATCATTGCCATCAGAATGAAACAAAAGCAGCCACTCTACTACCAGATTAAAATCCCTCTCTCTTAGTTCTATAACTGGTTTTTGCTTGCTGAAATAATTTCTTGACTCTCTGGCAATCATTACTACTTTGTGTGCTCAAATTCCATCTCAAACAAAAGCTTTTAACTGAAAATAAGTTCCAAATTGCATTTGGAGTACTTATATTTCCCTTATGTACCTTAGTACTTATTTATTTGGGAGCAATATATTTAAGTGTTTTTAGCTCAGCGACACCTTTGGTTAATGACATATAATCATAAATCTACTGAGAATTTTGGGGAAAGGTGTAAATTTCCTGATATGATGGAAGTGATGGAGCTGATGTCACCTTTCCACACTTCTGCTTATTTGTACAAACACAATGTATATAATTGCAGCAGCCATCTTGATTCCATAAGGCAAGGATCTGGAAGATCGCCGATGTGCCTAGGGATAGCAAAAGGGAACTATATTAACAGCTGAGTCCTTAGGAACACTTTCAAGTACCTGACTCAATACCAATAACTTCTTACTCTTTAATTTTATGAAATGCAAGAAAAATAAACTCTCTTCAGATGTATTGGCGTTCTTTGTTTGTTTTTTAAACACATGACCATATATTCAGAGTATTCAATCAAAGGCCCTGACATTCAAAACCATTCTCTGGCTCCAAGCCTTAGCTTTATAAATTTTCTCCTAATGACTACAAAACCAGTATGCTTCAAAAAGCCAAGATTCTCAGTATTCTGAAAGATCCCACGAGTTGAATAGCACAGGAATTATAGTAATTTTGTTACAGAAAATAAACAAAAAAAAAAACATTCTTTGAATTCCTGCACCAAATCTAGTAATGAATATCTTCATGCTAATTAAATAATTCATTCTGTATTACATAAAAATACCAGGACACTATAGTGATTTGAATTCTAGGATGTTTAACAGCATTGGTGGATTTATGTACATAGTAACCCAGAATGAATATTTTTTATAAAGAGTCATTTTACATATTTGAGACCTCCTTTTTTTTAGGTTCATTTTGATTCTTATTGAATATTTTAAAATATAGGGTAGAAAACAAGTATCTTCTGTGTAAGGCAGTTGCTAGGTAAGTAAAGTTGCCTTTTATATGTTTAAATACTAAAGAAGTAAAGCTTCAAAAGTCCCACAAGACAAAATTGGTTTTGTCAGTTCATTTTATCCATATCTGATATTTCTTCTTTTTTTTAAATAAAGTACATTTTTTAAAGTTTTAAGATTATCTATTTTGCATTTTTAGACAGAGGGGAAGGGATGGAGAAAGGGTGAGAAAGAAACATCAATGTGTGGTTGCCTCTCATGTACCCTCTACTGGGAATGTGGCCCACAACCCAGGCATATGCCCTGAGCAGGAATCGAACCAGTGACCCTTTGTTTCACAGGTCAGCACTCAATCCACTGAGCCACTCCAGCCAGAGCCCTATCTGATATTTCAAGTATGTGAAATTAATTCAAGGCTTGCCACATCTAACTGTTAAAGAGATAAGTATAGTTACTTTCAGCTCCATTATGATCACTGACATGATAATTACATTGCTCACATATGAATATCTATACTTCAATGGAAGGTGTAACAAGCAACAAGGACAATGAAAGTACAGTGTAAGTTTAAAGTTGTGTGTTATGAGAGTATGGATTGTCTGGTCCACTTCCAACTTGCAATTTCTTTTTATTTTAATTGTTTAAGAAATCCTTTAAAAGTGATATTCTCCTTTAGAAGTATTCATATTTCCTGTCCAAGTATGATCTAAATGGAAGCAGGCACAATATAGTAAGAAAATTGCTGAAGGGAAAATAAGAGACCCATGACAAGAAATAGAAAATCAATAAATAGTAATTACCTGAAAAATGAATGACTGTATTAGGAGGATCCCCAAAGAACATTGAGAAAGGTAGCCAGTCCTGTGTGTTTGGGAGACTTAAGCCATGGGCATTTGCATGGCCATTTCTTCATCCCTACAGAGATGATAGAATGAGTTACAATTTGGTGGATGTGCACAAGTAAATGACAGTATTAAAATTGACAAAAATAATAATGCTCTTATCAACAAGGAACTCCTCTCTTGTGAGGCAACAAGTATACCCAGTATTCTAAATCCCTTAAGTAGAAAAGATGATGAAAATCTTTTTAAAGACTGTGAGATTATAAGAAGTATTTTAATATATTTGGAGGTCAAGTGCTCTTTCTTAGTAGCCCAGTATTTAGAATAAAATATTCAATGAACAAGGCCATTTAAAAAATGCATTTTAAGACATGGAGCATAGGATAGAATTGTACTTATATGGAGCACAAAAAATATACAGTTTTTAATATCATTGAATGAATTCTGTTTTTCTTCCATCTCCCATGGTATCACCATTCCTGCATCACCCCCCTCAAAAACACTACTATAAATTATTTTTATTATTAACCTACTTTCTTGCTTTTCTCATAAATGATTTTATTAGCTATGTATGTATTAAATAATATATTAGCTTTACTTATATTTAGTCATTATAAAAATGCTTTATACTCTATGGAAAGTTCTAGGGCTATGTTTTTTTCCCCCCAGTTAGAGTATGTTTCCCCCCAGTTAGAGCATGAGGCCATAGTTCATTTTCTTTTAAATATATTTGTCTCTTGGTGGATACATGGAGCATTTGCTAGGACATGTAGCTGTGAAACTATTTGTTTCTTTGGATTACTTTTATAAAATGGTTGATTCAGACATCCCTAGTTTAAAATCCTATCTGAAGTTTCCAAAATGTACAGAGACATTCTAATATATTAAGTTATTTAAGAAAACTACAGAATATTACTCAGAAAATATAAAAATTTTAACACAATTAACTAAAATGTATGAATCAAATTTTATCCTGACCTAAATTGCAGAAAAATTTTTCTTGGTTATTAGAAATCCATATGCAGAGTCATTAGTTGCTGTGGAGTTTTTCACCTAAATTAACACAGTTATTTTCAATAGTAATTGCTTAATGCTCTGATGGAATTCAGAAATATAATCAAAAGTAGTGACAATATACCAGGTCGGTTGTTTTCTGATTATTTCATCAGTAATTATCATTCTAGGTTATTGAAATAGGTCTTAAAATCACATTTTAGCTCACAGGAGGATACAAGAAAATAAAAGTTTGTTTTTGTTCACATTTCTCTTATAATCATGTTCTATTCTGTTTAAGAGAAAAGATGTGCACATGGATGACTATTATTAAGAAATAAATATACATCAGAAAAATTAATTCTTCATTAGGAATCGATGCAGCCTTACCTTTGCTATGGATATGTAGCCAATTGGCAGCATGACTCATGCTTTTTGGTGACAGCTGTTTTCATTATGCAGCTATGATGGAAAATACAACAATCATCCATCTAGAAATACTTTATCAACAGAAAAGATAAATGGCAATGGTACTTTCTTTTTAGAAAGCTGGAGCAACCATGCTTGATAAAACTAAGCTAAATGAAGTTTTAAATCACCATACAAATACCATCTGTGACTCTGTGGACTTGAGAGAACAAGTGAATGTTGATTCGTTTGATTACGAGTATTAACGTGAATTAAAGGAAGTGCTAAAATCTGCAGGATGCACCAATGTTTTTTCGGAAAGTGGCACTTTCCTGATAGTTGCTGACCAGACTTCTATGAGCTGTCTAAGGAACTCGAACTCTGTTGGGACAGGTTAGGAAATGAGGCTGGCAGTGCCATCACTGTGTGTTCTCTACCCGTGTGAAGAAATCTCCTGAAGCTCCCATGAACCCGCACATTTGTGTGTTCTGCATCTGCAGACACTCATTTTTCTTCTTAGACCACCTTTTATTTCCCTGGAACATTGCACAGGACTTTGCCAACTTTCTAAGCAGCTAAAAACTCTATGTGCTCTGTGGTCGTTTCACTGGCATTTCATTTGTCTGAGGTCAATACATACACACAAAGGGCATGCTTTGGGATAGTAATGATTTAGTTTAAGAGTTCAGGAAAATTTGTCTATATTTCCAAAAGAAATCATCAAGAATCTTGTGCATGAACATACACAGGAATTTTGAAGCACCGTGGAGCACCCCAAAATGAGAGGATTTAAAAAAATCTAGATCCTGCAGAATTTCTGCTTGGGTTTAAAATAAGGAAAAGTCAAACATTAATATCTGAATATGTAGAATAATAGAAAGGCTCATTCACCATAATTCAGAGATACTTACAGAAAATAAGGACTAATAGAAAAGCTCATTCACAAATAGTTCAGAGTATACTTACAAAAAATAAGGACTATGTGAATTATGAAAACAAAACCACATAGAACCTAAAACTGAATTAATGCCAAACTTATTTTATGTCAAAGGTTATTTATTTTAAAATATCTGTTCTTGTATGTGCACCTGTATATTTTTATAATACACAGCATATCAAATGCATGGAAAATCAGTTTTAAATAGTTGCAAGGATTAATTCCTGTTTTCTAATTATTATTTTGTAATACTTTCATATTTAGAGAAAGGTTGCTAAGATAGAACAGAGTTTCCATATAACCTTGACCTAGCTTCTTCTAATAGTAACATTTACATAACTATGGTACACATGTCAAACTAAGAGATTAACTCTGGCACCTTACTTTATATTCAACTCCAGGTCTTATTTTGACTTCATCAGTTTATTCACGATATATTTCTTCTGTTCCTGCATCCAATTAAGGACATCACATTTCATTTAGTCATCCATGTCACCTCAGGCTCCCTGGTCTGTGACAGATTGTCAGTCTCTCCTTGCCTGTCATGACCTTGACAGTTCTGAAGGGAACAAGTTAGGTATTTTTATTTGTCCCTTAATTGGAGTATGTGGGATCTTTTCTTCAAGTGTTGTTTGGGGTGATTGAATTTCCAGAAGATACCACAGAGGTTAAATGCCCTTCTCATCCCATCTCATGATAGGGTGCATCATTGATGGGACAGGGCCCGTGATATCAACATGACTGATCACTGGGGATGTTTAACTCGATCACTTGGTTGAGATGGTCAGCCAGGTCCCATCATTCTGAAGTTTCTATTTTTTTCCCTTTTTGTACTCACTAAGAATAATCCATACTCAGGGATGGATGAATAATTAAAACCCGTTTCCTGAAAGGGGCAGTCTCTACATCTTATGTGGAATTCCATAAAAAAAAAAATATGTCTTTTCTCATTTATTTTTTAAATCATTTATATCAGTAAGTTATTTTATATTTTAGTTTTTAATCCAATGCTACATCATTTATTTTGTTGTTCAAATTTAAAAATCAAATACCCATCAGGACCTCTTGCAACTTACCTATTGTGCCCTTTGACATGTGGCCTACCCTTTCATTTTTGAACATTTCCTAATTTTCTGACACAAGATAATCCAGGCTCATTTTGTTTATTCTGTATCTTAGCCCTATAATCAGTAACTTCCCAAAAGGCATAACATTTAGATATGAAAATCTATTGGATGTTACCTCTTCCATGCTCACTCGGCACTCAGAACTAAGAAGTATTGGTTATAGCCTAATCCATGCATGTGCAGATATTTATAATTATCTATTTACCTGTTTGTCTGTCTATATATCTCTCTACCCATCCGTAAAACATGAGTATAAATTAATGTCTCCAATCTAGTCTGATATTACACAGTTTATTCTAGCCTCTCTTTGCTTATTTGTAACTTCTTTCCCTGATAGTGAAAAATATAGCTTCAATTATCTAACATTTACTTATATATTTTTCAACCCTGGTAGCTATATAAAGTTCTTTCAGTTTAATTAGTGAACCAAATTTGATACATTATTGTGATCTAAGGTTCCTAGTTTATTGAAATTTTCTTGATTTTTATCTGCTGAAATTTTTCTGTTCCTGAATCCCATCCAGGAAACCATATTACATTCACATGTTCTTTTCCTTAGGCTATTCTTATGGCAACTTCTCAGACTTTCCTTGTTTTTATGATTTTGACAATTTCCCAATTAATTTTTAAAAATGTTATTTCAGTAAATACTTCAAAGAATAACACATGAAAAAGGGTTTTCTCCATGATTCTAGAATCTGATATTAAAGGTCTTTATTTAAAAAATCAGCCTATTTACATGTTAAGAGGCTTCAGAAGAAAAATAAGTCAAAAGCTTATAGCAATTATATGACACGTAGAGCAATATAATTTATACCTAATTTTACATCGCCTTAGGCATTTTCGAAGCAATTTAATAATCTGTGCCCAATGAGCTCTTCATTTATTGTGCATTCCAGTTCCAGTTACCTTATTTAAAAAATGTCAGCTCATTAAAAATCTTTTCTTCCAGGACATGCAAATATTTTCTGTTTCTTTCTCCTGATAGTAAGCAAATATTATCAGATATGGAGAGTTTTTGAGGACTAAATTCTGCTTGCCTTTCTTTCACACCGTTTTCTCATAAAGGGTAACAATATTCTTGATGTTGGTTTTCAAAGAACAACAAAACTACAAAAAGAAGCAGTTAAAAGAACCTGCGTGATGCCATGGAATTGTTTCTTTCTACTATGAAAATCACTACCAGGATGACAAACAGAAATCCTCTGTCCATCAGCAAGCATGAAAGCATGAACTGCCTAATATGTGAATGCAGAATAAATGCATGGGGTGCAAAAATGAATAGATAAGACCCCCTTCCAGGGGATATTTTTGTCCCATGATTTGGTCATATACATTCAGGCCACATGTAATTATTGAGTTTCTATTCTATGCCAAGTCTGCCTCAGGCCTTAAATATTTGAAGAGTTATTGTCTTCGGGGAGCTTGCAGCTGGTGAAGAGGGCAAAAATGATTCCAAATTTACATATGCTGTATACAAAAATACATATATACATATTGGTTGCCATAGGTGTAGAGTGGGGTAGAATTAAACCTGCTTGATAAATGAAGTCCAGTAAGTATTTGCACCTAGTCCTTTAACAGTACTAGTGGAGACCTTTCCCTTCAGAGGCTCACGTAAGTAAAATCCACCTGCCATTTGTGATTTTGTGCCAGAAAGTTTCTGGGAATAAAAATTAAATTTGTGTGTTTGAATTCTGGCCAAGATGTGATTTTGTAATGCAGATGGCACACACCCTTGAGTAGTCTGGTGTTCATCCCATTGCCATCCTGAGAAATAAGCACAGAAAGAGTAAATGAAATTTGATAGCAAGTCTTCTTTTATAAGCAGATGTTGTGGCTGATATAAATTATTCTTTTAGAGTTTTAACATATGCCAAACTATTTATTACAGATTAACTGCTCAAACTTGCATGGTATTAACAAGCTTTCTGAATGTGAAAATGGGTGGATGCATTTTTCACAGTTCTGGTAAAAAGATATATAGGATTATATAATTATAATTCAGCTAAGAAAAACTATATTAAAAACAAGTACAATATATGCAAAATATGGAAGCATTTCTTAACTTATTCTGTTATTTTCCACTCTTCATGGGTAATTAATGCTGAAAAATGCTATTTAGAATTATTATATCTTGTATTACAAATGAATTTTAACACTAAACATTTTCTTATAATTGTTCAAAATGTTTATATCTGCTCTTCTCTTACTTCTGACTGTCCTATGCCCTTCACAAATGGGTCCCCCCTGCCAAATTTTCTAGTACATTATATTTGAATTCATTATTTTGTATCATTGCTTTGTTGAAAATTCTCAGCTACATACTTCCAAATCCATCTGGACTTTACTTAGCATCAGATAATTGAAACATAACAATGAATTTTTTAATGAATGTATCTGCTTTCAATGTATCTCATTTAAGACATATGAAACATACATACAGCAAATGAATAATTCCCACATATCATGAATGATATTCTGCCCACATTACTACTAAAATTAATTTTTATCTTAAATTTACAATTTCAAAATATAAGCACTCTAGTGTCTGTACCATTAGAGAAAAGAGAACTGGCCACCAATATTAGATATTTCTTTTTTTTGTTGGTATGACATGTAAGACAACTTCTGATTTGGGGCCTCAGGACCTAACAGGTTAATACAAAGAGTAAACATATTTTCTCATCGACTCATTCTGTAGTGGTTTTCTTTATTTTTAAAGAAAATCAAACTGGAGAAATCAATGACAGGATTTTATTGCATCCATATAAACTCTGGATTGAGCCTGGTGAGATTATAGTTCCCATGGTAACAGAAGTGTGCTCTTTAAACAGTTTCTATCCTAACTACTCTCCTTCAAACTTACACTGAGTGATTTCTTCAAAAATAGGACTTGTGGGGGTGTAGTTATGAGAACTTGTATTTCCCAAAAGGATATATATCCATATAATTTTTAGGAGTGATTTAAGCATATGGTGGTTAATTAGACATAAATGTTGCCAACATGAATTCTAAAAGCACAGTATTCGCCCAGTAAGTGCTGAAGTGTGGGGAAATGTAAAATGAAATATCTTAAAAAGGGAACTCAGATGACACTGGAACTGATACAGACATCTTTTGGATTTATGAATTAATATGGAAATATCTTTTAAGACATATGGATGTGTTAAAGAAATTTATTTTGTGTCCTAGACTTTTGTAGGTCAGGTGAGTGCATCATGTTTAGTAAATTTATTCGAAAAGACATCTGTAACAATAATTCTCTTTTTATAATGTTTAAGTGCTTTGAAATAAATAACGTTAAACTCTATATCATTCTTGTGATAATATCGCACTGTTTTCATTACCTAGGCCCCAATTTTTAAGATCTTGGCAGATTAACTATATCACAACTTCATCTTTTGATAGTTTTGTTTTCTTCTAATTTCAAGAAAAAGTTACTTTCAAAATATTTATCTTCCTCATGTATAAAAATGCTACTGTTGAGCCACCTTAAATGGCTATTTTTCATTCATGGATTTTATGGGACCAATTGGTAAAATATAAAGTGTTCCTACATGAGAAGGAATGGATCTTTAGGCATGAATCCATCAATTGTTACCTAGGTGATTTAAAGCAAATCACTCAAACTTCCTGACACTTAATTTCTTTGTCTCAGATGTTAGGATAACAATGCTAGTTAACCACCTTTCTTTATTATTATGACACATAAATACGACAGTTGGACTAAACAGATTAGGTTGCTATAACAAAATTTTAGACTGGACGGTTTACACAACAGAAATTGATTTTTTCACTACTCTGGCGTCGGTAAGTCCAAGATCAAGGTGCCAGATGGCTTGGTGTCTGGTGACTCCTCTCTGGCTTGCAGACAGCCAGCTTCTCATTGTGTCCTCACATGGCCTGTCTTCTGTTTGCTCGTAGAGGGGGGGAGACCTGTGTTTCTTGTCCTTTTCTGATCAGGACACCAATCCTTTGGATTAAGATCCCAACCTTATGACTTCATTGAACATTCATTACCTTCTTATAGACCTTATCTCCAAAAGTAGTCACATTTGCAGTTAGGGCTTCAGCGTATGACATAGGGATGGGTACAATGCAGTCCATAAAAACAGTGCTTTGTAACCTGTAAATCACAGAATAGATATCAATGACTTACATCTGCTTGTTTTTTTTTTTGTAAGTGCCTTCCTTATTATTAACTACTCTAATTAACTACTCTAATTAAATTAACTAGTCTACCAAAATGACAAGCTATATGCATAATCTTTTTTAAAACACATGTTCTAATTAACTAAGCTGGCTAGATCACTTTAAACAAACAAAAGGTAGAGTTTCATACTTGTTGAAAATGCCTCTTTAAGGTCAGTGGCTCTTTATCATTTTAGAATAATGATATTCCCCAGTTAATGTTTCTTGTCTTAATTATCTTTAGTAACTGCTGCTAACTATATCGTTGTTAAGTTCCCTTCCCTCCTGCTTAAGTGACACTCTTATGTCCCATGTTTATTTCACAGTTTTCATTCATTAACCATCACTCTCGCTTTGACCAAGGTTCTGGTACAAGGAAGCTCATGAAACAGAAAATAATGTTTTTTTAGTGCAGGTAAACAAGACATATGTCATAGTGAATAAAGAATCCAAAAGAGCCCTGGCTGGCGTAACTCAGTGGATTGAGTGCGGGCTGGGAACCAAAGGGTCCCGGTTCGATTCCCAGTTGGGGCACATGCCTGGGTTACGGGCTGGGTCCCCAGTGGGGGCCATGTGAGAGGCAACCATACATTGCTGTTTCTCTCCCTCTCTGTCTCCCTCCCTTCCCCTCTCTCTAAAAATAAATAAATAAAATCTTAAAAAAAATTAGACTAAATAGCCCTGGCTGGTGTAGCTCAGTGGATTGAGCGCGGGCTGGGAACCAGAGGGTCCCGGTTCGATTCCCAGTCAGGGCACATGCCTGGGTTGCAGGCCAGGTCCCCAGTAGGGGCCATGTGAGAGGCAACCATACATTGCTGTTTCTCTCCCTCTCTGTCTCCCTCCCTTCCCCTCTCTCTAAAAATAAAAATAAAATCTTTAAAAAAAATTAGACTAAATATATTTTAAAAAAAAGAATCCAAAAGAGACCACTATTAGGGATATACTTTGGAGCCACCTCTCTAAACCCTGCATCACTGGAGTAGAAAGAACTGCCACCAGGGCACTCAAGGCCTGGACGGTTTCCACTATAATCCTGCCCCATAATATGACCTTGTCACTTTACTGTACACTGTGTTTCCATTATAAGAGGACTCAGAATTATATACTGTGCAAAACTATTTTTAAGAATAAAGATTTTATTTTCTCCCCACCCATCTCTATAAAATATGTTTTAAAACAAGCCAAAATTTGTTTCTGTGTGCATATCTACTGAAGAGAGTAATGCTGCTTTAAATATGTGGTAGATAAAGTGACCTTGAGAAAATGCATTTCTTGTCATTGAGAAGTCAATCTAGAAGATGTAGCAATCGACGTGACATGACTAACCTGCCACATGAAGAAACTTGATGACTTCGAAAAAAATTAATTTGGGGTGTAATGAATCATCATAAGCTTTATATCAGTAGGTAAAGACCATATCCTTATAACTCCTTGTAAAGTTATGAGTACAGGTTAAAACACACCTGAACTTTTTTGACATTGAATGGGTAAAAAACATCAATGAATGAATAACAAGAGCAAGAAGGTGGAGTTTATACTGTAGTATTTTAAGCCATATTATTAAGATTTCTCCTGGTTGATATTCTAATTAAAAGATGTACTATTGTAAGAATAAATCATGTTGATTTTTATTTCCAGCTTGATTCTATTGTATTATGATTTATTGAGACACCTAAAGCATGATAGAAAGCAGTAAGAGAAGATGTATATATTTTGTAAATATGAAAACACTCTGTGACACTAAACCTGAGAATGTTAAGAGCAATGGTTCTCTCCAGTTCTGTGCCATGCTGACACATCCTTTATTTGAGTTTTCCATCTTTTCGGTTGTGTATCTGTGGTCCATTCTTTAAGTAATATTCATCACATTGATTGGGGGAGTTAACCAGCTCAGCAACTGTCTGTATACCTAGTTAGTCACTTAGACCCCATTGTTCTGCTACAGCATTTGTCTTTTTTGTTATTGTTATGTTCTGTTCTGTTTTGTACACACACACAAACATACACACACACACAAATTGTCATTAAAGTGCAATTGTCTCCATCCCCCTTTAACATATGAAATGCCATTTTGACCCTCAAAAGATAACATGTATTCATTTGTTTTATTTAAAACTTTAAAATAATATTAATAAATCGTCCTGGCTGGTGTAGCTCAGTGGATTGAGAGCGGGCTGGGAACCAGAGGGTCCCGGTTTGATTCCCACTCAGGACACATGCCTGGGTTGCAGGCCAGGTCCCCAGTGAGGGCCATGTGAGAGGCAACCATACATTGCTGTTTCTCTCCCTCTCTTTCTCCCTCCCTTCCCCTCTCTCTAAAAATAAATAAATAAAATCTTTAAAAAAGTAATATTAAATCATTGGGGTTATTTTTGTGCTGAAATTACACTTTTAGCATCTAAACTTGAGAAGCCTACTTAAATATTGCATCCACTATTTAGATATAAGAAACTATTTTAAAAGCATTTTGCCCTGGCTGGTGTAGCTCAGTGAATTGAGCACAGGCCTGCGAAACAAAGGTTGCTGGTTCGATTCCCAGTCAGAACACACGCCTAGGTTGTTGGCCAAGTCCTCAGTAGGGGGTGCGCAAGATGCAACCACATGTTGATGTCTCTTTCCTTCTCTTTTTCCTTCCCTTCCCCTCTCTCTAAAAATAAATAAATGAAATCTTTAAAAAAATAAAAGTTTTTTATTTCGTGTGTGAAATAATGACATGTAATGTATATTTTCCAATCTGGCACTTTGACTATAAATATCTTTTAAAATGATTCAGTCATTCTATGCCTTAATCCAGATACCACATGCTTTTCTTGCATCTTCCATATAATTTTATGTCAGAAATCAAGAAATTATGTTACTTTTGACTAAAATTTGGCAGTATTTAGTCTCCATTAACAAATTAATCCTAGAATGAATTCAATTTCTCAAAACTAACTATAATATTTAACTGGTGGATATTCAAGTCTAACTTTTATGCACTAATGCTCTGACTTCACCCTTACACATCTCTGTGGATCCAGTGCAAAAAGAATATTATTTTAGGGTCTACTACTGAACATTCTAGTTCCTCACCAGAACTGGAAGTAGTCCCAGACATTGACCCCACCAGGGACCTAATATAATTTTAGAACCTTCTCTGGAGCATACAATTAAATCCTGTTGGTCACTAACTACAGAAGGCTCTAGATTGCACATCCTAAGAGACAGCCTTAGACGGAGCACTCCTAAGAGGACTGCTTTGACCTAAGGACTATGCGACTTTAATTCTGGTATCAGTCACCGGGTGGCAGTGTTATACAGGTGGATCTTGGATATCCAGCTTTCACTCAGGACACGGATGTCAGGAAAAAGAGAGTTCAAACAACAGTTTAATCCCTTAGGTATTAATTCATAAATCAACAGATCATTAGCTGATTTTTCTCACAACAGGTGGTTATTTTAGCCCCAGCGTCACAGATAACATAAAATAGACAATCCATTTGAATGGTTACTGCAGTAATAAACAAGATTAAGGAAAAATACTCTCGGAAGCAAAGAACTAAGAAACAGAAATAGCATGGTAGTTGAATGTATGTGTCAACTTGGACTAGGTATCTGGCCACAGGGTGCCCAGATAGCTGGTTAAAATTACTCTGGGTGCTTCTGTGAGACTGTTTCCGGAAGAGATTAGTTTTTGAATTGGTGAACTAAGTAAAGCAAATGGTCCCTTTCAATGTGTTTGGTCATCATTCAATCCACAACTGGCCTGAATAGAACAGAAAAGCAAAAAGGCAAAGATAAGTCAAATTCTTTCCATGCCTAACTGAGCTGGACATGGATCTGCCTTCCCCCTCCCCCCATGTGCTCTGATTCTCAGGCCTTGACTCCGGCTGCAGTCTGCACTGCTGGCTGGTGGCTCCCAGGCCTTCCACCCGCACAGCCGTCTCGAGTCTCCAGCTTGCAGATTGGGGAACTTCTCAACCTCCATAATTGTGTTAGCCACTATTCATTATAATAAATTTCATTTTATCGATATATACATGTATCTCTGTATCATCTATATCTATGTATCTATATATGATCTTCTGTTGATTTCTGTTTCTTTCTCTGGAGAACCCTAATACAAATAATTTGATAAGATCAGTGGCTTTCTCTTTTTTTTTTTTTTTTTCCTCAGCAATTCCACATTTCTGTTTTACACATATGGTTCCTTTCACTGAAGGGCAACTCTACAATCTGACTTGTCCAGAAAACTGAATATTACATGTTCAATTAAAAATATTTACCAAATGAAATCATAGGATTAGATTCTCATTGTATATTTTGCTCTTCAATATCTTATACTTCAGACTGCTGATTTTCTCAGGTCCTAGTTTTCTAAATTATTTATCTCTAATTTGAGCACTTTGACATCTATTGATTGAGATTACTTAGGGAGGCTTTACCTTAGCTAAATACTTCTTGCCTCTTGCTTCTGCGTTCTACTTACTTTTTGTGTTAAAATAGAGAAAAATATTTTACTTACTTGAAATCTTATCAATATTGTATTAATGTAAAATACATATATTCACAGGATATTTTATGATCTCATTATTTTAGTATGTTTAATAAATATTCAGAGAGAATGTTTTACATATGATGCTTTTTGGAGGTTCTGGAGGAAGGTAAACACAGATCCTGTTCTCATGGACTAGGTAAGGCAGAAAAAAAAAAATTCCGTAAGTTAAACATTCATTTGGAGGACTTGGGGAAATCAGCTTCATCTATTAAAGAGTAATTGATGACAGATTTGCCCTCTTTCCATTAAAAACTATAATAAACCTCAGCGACATATGAAGCTACTGATCAAGCACAACATGCAGGGCAGATGTCCTCACTGAGAGAACAGGATATGATAAGGTGAGACAATCACTGGACTTGCTGTCAGGGCTACTTGGAGCCCAAGCAAAGGGCAGTCCCACTAAGTCGTGAAGGCAAAAATTACACTTTGGAGCTGCTTAATTTGTTAGAATTTGTAAATCAGAGTGCTGGAAAAGATGGGTTTGAGTGGAGTTGGAGGATTTTCCTGGTGGTCCTTGTGTACCTTCAGTGCAAATATCACAAAACATTCCAGAGAGCAGTGCTGTGAGATTTAGAGAGGAATTGCAAGGCATTTCAGGAAAAGGCTGAAATTCTAGAACATCTAGAATGGAGGGACTTTGCCAAGCATTAGAAGAAATTTAGGTGAGCTTCTGGAAAGTAGGTGCTTTGCGAGAAAGAACAATAAGTAAATGCCGCACACTAGGACTAAAGTTAGAAAGGGAATATACTTACTCTAAAAATAAAATTAAATCTTATAGAATAAAAAAGAATTCAGCAGGAATCCAACTAACCTCCAGGACAAACTCAACACCAAAAAGCATAAAGACAATGTATAACCTAAAGATATAAAGCCCTAAAAATAAATGTATGCAATGTATAAATCACCATTATAATATAGAGACAAGACCTGCAAAGAAAGTAGAAAATGATCATGAAATTTAGTCATTTTTATTTAGATTTCTAATGATTTTTCACATGCATAACTACTCCAATTGAAAATATGTGAGTTTTATTTCTCTCTCTATTCTTGTGGCTTTTTCTTTCTTTATTTCATACTTTATTAAAGGGACCATATGAGCCCTGGCTGGTGTAGCTCAGTGGATTGAGTGCAGGCTGCAAACCAAAGGGTCGCCAGTTTGATTCTCAGTCAGGGCACATGCCGGGGTTGTGGGCCAGGTCCCCAGTGAGTGCTACAGGAGAGGTGACCACACATTGATGTTTCTCTCCCACTCTTTCTCTCTCCCTTCCCCACCCTCTAAAAATAAATAAATAAAATATTTTTTAAAAGGGGGTCATATGAAGTAGCACACTGTTTTCTTTCTGCAGATTGAGAGTTTTTAAGAAAACCGACTATAATCATTACAGCAACCATTAAAAGCAGCAGATAAAAAGACCTTGAGATAAACTGGTATATATATGCTTGTTTTTATACCTTGGCTATTGTGAATACTGTTGCAGTGAATGGTGCATAGGTCTTCTTCATTTTATATCTCCTTTATCTCCTCAGATAAATACTGAGATGGAAGTGCTGGCTTATGTGGTAGTTTTGTTTTTAATGTTTTGAGGCACTCCCATTCTATTTTCCACAGTGGAAGCAGCAATTTACAGTCTCACCAATAGTGAATGAAGGTTCCCATTTCTCAACCTTCTTTCCAACACTTGTTACTTGTTCCTTTTAGATAATAGGCATTTTAACAGGTATGAGGCAATATCTCATGGTGGTTGTAACTTGCACTTCCCTGATGGTTAGTGATATTGAGAATCTTTTCATGTCTGTTGTACATCTATATGTCTTTAGAGAAATGTATCTACAGGTTTTCTGCCCATTTTAACCGTATTTTTTTGTGTTTTAGATGTTGAATTGTATGTGTTATGCATGCATTTTTGATGTAAGCCCTTTAATGGTTATGTAATTTTGAAATACCTTCTCCTATTCAGCAGATTATCTTTACTTCGCTGATGGTTATTTTCACTGTGCAAACCTTTTTCAGTTTGATGTAGTCCCATTCGTTTATTTTTGCTTTTGTCGCCCTTACCCAGAAAGACATAACCAAATAAATGTTGTTGCAACTGACGCCAAAGAGTTTACTGCCTGCGGTTTGTTTTCTGAGGTTTATGGTTCAGGTCTAACATTTAAGTCTTTAATTCATACTAAATTTATTTTTTATATAATGTAAGATCAAAAAGGTATACTTTAAATATGGAAACACAGGAGGATGGAAAGTAAAAATAATACAGAAGAAATACTATGTGATCACTAAAAATGAAAGAGTTTAACTATATATTGGACAATATAGATGTCAAGATAAGCATATAAGTTAATATTTAAAAGCGGAATTTCATAAGACAAATGAAAAATTTATAAATAAAGATGTAAGAAACCTAACATAAATTTATCTAGGGAGAGAGCTTCAAATTATAGGAAACAAGATCACATCGTGTTAATGGAAGTAAAAACCAAATCTGTAATCACAGAGATTTGCCTCCACTGTCCCAGTGACTGATAGAAAAAATCCAACTCAATAATCACTAAGGGTATAAAAGCTTTGAAGAGAAACTATCTACTAACTTTTAAAATCAACATTATGAAACACAATACCCAAAACCAGTACCAAACATTCAACAAGATACCTCATATCTTTGGCCATAGAAAAATTCAAGAAATTTCAAACGAGTAGAATTTACATGTTAGGTCAAAAAGTTATAGATAAGGTTAACATACAAAAATTCATTTTATTCTTAAATAGTTGCAGCTCAAAACTAGAAAATAAAATAAAAACTCAATTTACAATAATATCATAGACCATAACAATAAGGATGAGTTAAATAAATGGTATGTACAAATCTTCCATTGAAAATAATAAAATATTGGAGTTAATATTTATACTATGTAAATAAAATACTATTTTTATTAATTTAAGATATACCTAATTTAATTATTCTAAAATTGATCTATAATCATAATGTAACTTCAATTGAATCCTAAATAAGCTCTTTTAATCAAAACAAAAAGTTGACCCTGAAATTTATAGAGAAAAGCAGAAAAGGAGACTAGGTAAAATATCTTTGACATAAAGTACAGAGTTGGAGGACTCATAATCCTGGATTCCAGACTTATTGCAATGCAGTAATAATCAAGCCAGAGTAGTATCAGCATCGGAATAGAAAAACAGAACAAAGTAAGATATTAGAGATTTCTAAAGTAATTAAACAAGGAGGTTAGTAGATTGAGGTGGCTCTAAAGCTTTGGCAACCTACACATGCAAACCAAAACCTAAGCCCTGGTCAATGGACCCAAATCCAAGAAAATGAACCTTAAGAACAACCAAATACAGACAACCAATGAGGCCTTTTTATTTTCAAATGAAACAACTACATAACCTATAACCAATCAGATCATTTCTTTGCTTTGCTGCAGTATCTTCTCTATAAAAACCTCACCCCTAGCTCTTGTCTTTGGAGTGCTCCTAACCAGCTTTGGTTTGGTGCTGCCTGATTCGAATGGACATGTATCCAAAGGAACTCTTGAAAGTGTAATGTGTCTCATTTTACCTTTTAACAAGACGGAAATGGGTGCACACATATATGGACAGTATAACATATGTAAAGAAATAATTATGGTGCTAAGAACAACTGTATAGAAAACCAGTTTGGAACAATATCACGACGTACTCAAATTAATGCAAAAATTATTTATAAATGTAAATATAAAACTTAAATATATACAGGTCCTAGAAGAAAACATAGAATATATTCATAAACTTTGACAGGGCTTGTATTTAGCATATATAAGAAATCCTTCAAATCAGTAACAGAAAGACATTTAAGCTGATAAGGTTTTGGCAAAAAAATTTGAACAGACAGCACAAAAAGAAATATTTGCCAAGGCCTCAGATTGTATGAAAATGTGTTCAACATCATTACTTATTATCAGCCATCAGGGTATGTGATATATTCAACTGCACATTCACTAGAACAGCTTAAATTTAAGACTGATAATACCACACTTTGATGAGGGTGCGGAGACCAAGACCCTCATTCAGGTCCTGCTTGAAGCTGTGGTAAATTGGTGCAAACACTTTGCAAATGTTTGGCTTTTTTTTAAAGTGTGTACTATACTATGACTTGGCAATATCACTCTCATGTATTTGCCCAATATTATTTTTAAAAATGCACTTATATTAGAAAATTTATGAAAGAGTTTTTATAAAAGCTTTATTCAAACACATAGAAAGATCATATTAAAGGACATGTGAAATACACTAAGGACCGTAACAAAGAGAAGAAAGAAACATAATAATCAAAACGAAGAGCACAATTACAGCAGAAAATGACTGACTGAGGAAAACTGCAGAAGCAGAAAACAAAACTTAACTCTGAAGTTTTTAGTTGCCAGAGCATAAAGTAAATATAATGAGTAAAAGGTTTATTTAAAAAAAAAAGAATGCTTAGAAATCAGATAATGCAATTTACTTCCTTGGATCAAATCCTGTATATAACATTAAAGAATATAAAATATAACTTGTTAGATTTTATATCAAGCCCAAAGCCATTACTCTTTAAATGGCTTCCTTGTTGTTAATTTTCAATTAATGAAAGATGAAAACATGCTATTAAATAATTTACCATCACAGCCTGGCTGGTGTGGCTCAGTGGATTGAGCGCGGGCTGGGAACCGGAGGGTCCCGGTTCGATTCCTGGTCGGGGCGCATGCCTGGGTTGCGGGCTGGGTCCCCAGTGAGGGCCATGTGAGAGGCAACCATGCATTGCTCTTTCTCCCCTCCCTTCTCCTCTCTCTGAAAATAAATGAATAAAATCTTAAAAAAAATAAATAATTTACCATCACAATTCAAAAAGAGTTCAGATTTCTCTAACCTCAAATGCATTATGTTAAGTGAAAAAGATTAAATCTAAAGGCTACCCGTAAAGGCTACATGCTATATTATTTCATTTACATGAGATCAGAGAAAGGAAGCTATATATTCTGGATTACACTTTCTTTCCTAAAAGTCTGTGTTCCCGTTTACCTCTGGGCCATTGCACATCCTGTTCCTTTTGATTAGGCATTTTTTAACTTCTGGCTTACTCAGTTCCCTTCATATAGTCAGCTTAAAAGATCCTCAGTTTTTAGTTTTCTATGTATGCATTACATATTACATTTTCTAAAATGCATTTTCTCATCATTTCTCGCAACCTATATTGACATATTATACCATGTTTTCAATTGTCCACTTGTCTGTATACCCATGTTGAGTATAAAATATAATGTATATGTATACCTATAACTACCATTAATTACCATTAATGGTAAGTCTATTTAATACATGCACTCAGTTAAATGTTTTGATATTTTAAATGGTCCTTAAAATTCCTGGGAGTAACACTTGAAATGGGGTTCTGGAGCTTTGTGTCTGTGCTGTGTCAGAATCTGCCCGACAGCAGGGAACACAGGGTCAAAGAAAATTACGAATATGGAACATGATCACTTGCCACTGTAATTACTCTCAGTGCAGCAACTGGGTGAAGGAGAAAACAATAGCTCACAAGACACGTTCACTGAGAACAGAGATTTGGGGAACTTCGTGGCAAAAGATTGTGTCGGAGCTGTGAGGCGGAGGGTTTAAAGCAACCCTTATGGGATAATATTGGTATATACAAGAGGCAATAAAATATTCAGGGTTTAATCTCAATATGACTTGTCTTCTTTTACAAAGTACTGTTCTTATGGTGCACTTCTTCATGTGCTCCAGTGAATTCTATGATGATTTTTTTCTAAAATTTTTTTTTGTCCTTTATGCTACATAAAAATTTGGTATGTACTAAAATGAAATGAATGCAATAGATAACAAAATAAGCTTCTATTTCCATTAAAGTACAATACCTCAAACAAAAAATTAATATGTGAATCTGAAGAGATATATGAGTAATGGATTATACTTAAAAAATTCTGGCACCATCAAATTTAGAATACAAAGGTCGAGAATAGTTTGACATTTGTGAGGAATATTCAATTCCGGTTTTAAAATATAACCTGCAACACATATCAACTAACTGTGTGCATATATGCATTATAAATATCATGTAAATGACATCTCAGATATAATATAACAAATAATGGAAAGTGAGATAAGATTTGAAATTCTTAGATTTTATTAAGAAGAAATTGCACTTCATATCTATACCAAGTATTTCAAGTTTACTTACTGAGTACAATTTTGCTTCACAATTATTTATAATACTATAATTTTCATCAACATGCATGTTTAAATGTTTTTTTCTTTTCTTTGTGATTTATCTTTAACTCACATATAATTTAGTAGTGTACAGTCTGGTTTCCAATTATTAGAGGTTTCCCTAGTATCTTATGCTACTTATTTTTAATTTAACTCCTTTGTGATTAGCCATTATTCTCTGTATTTTTCAATCTTTTGGATTGTTGAGGCTTCTTTTTTGACTAAGATAATGGTCAGTTTTACTGACTATTACACATGCTCTTGAAAAGAGTGTGTCTACTCAGTTGGGTATGTCCTTTAAATGTCAGTTTGGTCACGGTAACTGATAGTGCATTAAACCATCTGAGAGTTTTCTGATTTTTGTGTTTAATTCCACCAAATTTTATAGAGGGCATTCATATTTCTAGGGTAGAATTTTTAATTAAAATTTAGTAAAAGGATACTTAATTTATTTTAAGCTCTGCTATTAGACACGTGTTTATGATTGTTAGGTCTTCATGATGTCTTCACTTTTTTTAATAAACGACTCTTTTTACATTTGATAATATTCTTTGCCTGGAAGACTTCTGTTTCCAATAATCTGTGTCACTCATCTCATGCTTACCCTCTGCATGATATAATTCTTTCTATCCTTTCACATTCACTCTATCTGTATTTCATGTTTAAAATGTGTATATTATAGACAGCATATATCAAGGTAAAGTTTTTCAATTTTATTCATTTTTATCATTATTTGTTTTTTAATTAGAGTGTTCAGTCTATTACTACTTAAAGTAATAATTTATTAGCCTTTATTATATCCAGCATATTTATTTGTTTAATTCTCTCTATTTTTATTTTTTCATCCTGTCTTTCCTTTATTTGAATATTGAACATTTAATTAGAATTATCTTGTATTTCTTTGCATTTTTACATTCATCTCTTTGCATTATTTTAGTTGTTGTAAATATTATAATATACATCTGTAACTATTCACAGTTGACTTACAGTTAATATTGTGCATTTTAATGTAAAATATAGAAAACGTACAATGATGTAGGACCACTTACCATGTCTGTCATTCTTTATGTCACTATATGTATTAAACCTCCCCTTTATAACAAACCCCACTTTAATCAGTGACATATTTTAAAGAAACGTATAAGAAACGTATAAGAAACGTATAAGTGGACTGAGCGCAGGCTGGGAACCAGAGGGTCCCAGTTCGATTCCCAGTCAGGGCACATGCCTGGGTTGCGAGCCAGGTCCCCAGTGAGGGCCATGTGAGGAGCAACCATACATTGCTGTTTCTCTCCCTCTCTGTCTCCCTCCCTTTCCCTCTCTCTGAAAATAAATAAAATCTTAAAAAAAAAGAAAAATGTAGTCTTTTATATTTACTCAGATATTTCATATTTTCTATCTACTTCATTTTTCCTTAAAATCCAAGTATTCATTTTATTAATTACCTTTTGGTCTGAGGTACTTCTTTTAATACTTTTTACTATACATGTTTTCTTCTTTATATTTGAAGATGTCTTTATTTAATTTTCTTGAAAGGTATATTCACAATATATAATTCTCTTTTGTTTGATTTGTTTTGTTTATTTTTTCCTTTTTAGTAGTTTATAGGTATCATTCCATTGTCTTTTGATATCTACTGTGTCTCATAAATATTAAATAGTTATTCAAATTTATCTTCCCTGTATACATTATATTACTTTATTCTGTCCTCTTAATATATTGTATTTATCATGGAGTTTCAGAATATTTTCTATAATGTGTGTGGTGTAATTTTATTTTTTATTGATGCCACTCTGATTTTCTTCACTATATAAGTATGCATCTTTTAATAATCTGAAGTACATGCTAGCTATTATTTCTTACAAGATTTTCCCTGAATGTGTCCTGACTGGTGTGGGTCAGTGGTTGAGCACCAACCTAAGAATCAAAGGGTTGCCAGTTCAGTTCCCAATCTAGGGCACATACCTGGATTGCTGACCAGCTCCCCAGTAGGAGGTCCCGCAAAAGGCAACCACACATTAATGTTTCTCTCTCTCTATTTCCTTCTCCCTTCCCCTCTCTAAAAAATAAAATAAATAAAATCTTTAAAAAAAAAGAAAAGATTTTCCCTGAATGTTTTATTTCTCCTCCTCTTCTAGGGTTCCAATTACAACTATGTTAAGTATTTTCATACTGTCTCACAAATGCTTGGTATTCGGTTTATTGATTTTCCAATATTATTTCTTATTGGATCACTATTTCATTGATCTATTTTTCTTCCATTTATGTTTTTCTGATATCTCCACTCTTATGTTAGGATCACCCAGAAATTTTGTTATAGTAATTGCCCATATTGTATCATGTAGTTTCTTTATTTTATTTTCCTTTTTCAACAAGCATATTTTCTTTGTGTCCATAATCACAGATATGTAGTTTCTAGTGTATCTAGGGTAGCATCTGTTTGTTGTAATTTTCTTCAGCATTGACCTTTGCTGTTTTTTCATTTGCTAACAATTTTGAATTTTATCCTAGATATTTTGAATGATGCAATTTGGAAAATTTGTATTTTGTTTTCCCAAAATTATAGGCTGCATGCAGTCCTTAACCTGCAATGCTTAGGTCAATTGTTTTAGCTTGATCTGGGCTCCTTAGAATGTGTCAGTGGGCAAACACTTCAGAGATCAGCCAGAGGTCTGGGCAGAATCTATTTATACAAATAACTGGGTTACCTCTACAGTTTTCTCCTTTCAAAGACTGACTCTTTCTGTGGACATTAAAAACTCTTGAAGACTTAGTTTAAAAAAAAAATACTACAGGGTATTCATATGGGATTTGAGTAACCCACTGAGTACAAGCACATTGGGATCTTGCCCTGGAGCAAAACTCCATACAAACCAGTAACTCAACTAGTACATTTTCTTTCTAATAAAGGACAACACTCCTCTAAAATGTGATTTTGTTCATTCTCCAATGTTGTCAGTTAGTTCTAGTGTTTTGTTATTAATTATAGTTATTTGCAAGGGGGATTTGTTTCTCTAATAGGACTTAATCATCACCTTAAAATGCATTATTAATTGTAATCTAGGAGTAAAATTATTTTCCAAAATGTTCAAGAATCACTGATTTTTTGTATATCTTCCCAACTCTTAATCTGTTCTTCTCTACACAGGTTTGAATTGCTATCTTATTGCCCTCAATATCCTATTTGAGGGTTCCTGTATTTATTGAACACCTTCATAATAATGGGCCAAAATATCCTGAACTTGAAGTGTTTTAATCTTATTTTATTTGAACTCTGTAGGCATAACACAATAGAGATATGACTACATTTTTTTATTTCTCCATTAACTTATGTTGTAAAATTCAACTGCTGCAAGGTGAAGCTGTTGCTATAACATTTATGAAAGTCAGATTACTGCAGAGTCCTTTATAGGAAAGATGCAGCTACATCACAAGTTGTGAGACATAACCTTTACTGACGGAGGCTGTTACTAAAACTCCAGGACAGACTGAAGTGATGTGAACTCTATTTTTAAAATACAGCATTTCCTATTCCTATTTTCTATAAAGCCAGAACTAAAACATATGAGAACAACTGCATTCATGCATGTATTTATATATTTGTCAATCTAGTATTATTTAAATTCTCATAAACATAACTGAGAAGTCTTAATGGTTTTCATTTTTTATTTGATAAGAAACATATTTGAAATTCTGATGGGTGGATATTTTCTTAGTTGTCTATAACCAATAATAAAGCTCTTTAAGAGAATTTCATAAAAGTCATTTAGTTCTTATGTGTAGTATGAGATATAATAGTTTGCTGACTATAGAAAGAATGTTGGAGAGAAAAGCAAGAGTAACCAAACAGGATTTTTAAAGATTTCTTGTTAGTTATGATTTTGCAACATGACTTTTCTGTAGCTACCTGAATACTGAAGACCTTGTGTGATCTAATCACTTCCTTGACTGAATTTCAATTTTTTTTACTTCTCCTAAGATTTCTCTCTCTTGAACGCAACAGGTTATATAAATTACAACATTAATTTATTTAGTAATATTATACCGCAAGTGATATGCTTGTTCACAATACAAAAATATATATTTATGTATAAATAAAATAAAGACATTAGATATATACAATCACTGGATTTAATCTTTAAAACCATGCTGTGAGACTGTGAGCATGGAATTGCAAAGAAAGAAATTGTTAGTGAGGCACTTCATGGACTATATATACCCCAGTGAACCAATCTTATGTGGTGAAAAATTTTTAAATAAAAAATAAATTAAAATATTTAAATAAGCAGAACAATTGTAAAACCTCAGGAAATTTTCCTGAGGGGATAAAATACATAACTAGACATATTTTAATAGAAACATTCTTAATCTTGGTGAGATGATGAAAAGTTTGTGACTCTCGAGTCATAACCCATTACTATTTCCCTCCAGCCCCAGTTCAACCAAAACGTGATATAAGCTCCATTCTGAGTGGTCACAAAAATAAGGCTCTCCCCATAGCTGCTAGTCTGGAGGAGAATAAAACCAGCACTTCTCATCTCCCAGCTTTTGGTAAGGAGCTTACATTCTAGGCAATTGCAACTGCGAAGTCTGATACTCTATTTCTCTACCCAACTCCCTGGATTAGGAAAGAAGCTCCACCCCAGGCAGGGCAGACGGAGAACCTTTGGGAGCAGATTCTCCCTACAGCAGCTCCCTCATGAGATGATGATGCGATACCAGGACCACAAGAGACACCACTCCTTCCCAGCACTGTGCCTGTGAAGCAGGGCCTCACACGGAGAGAAGCAGGCTGCCATCCCCACTCCTGTCCCTGGAGGTTAGTGTCCAAATATTGCCCAGGTGCAGAGGCCAGCCATAACGACAGAGAGCTCCAAAGCTCTTTCCAAATTAATTAGTTAGTTGGAGTGCAGTTTGAAAAGTTCAAATCTAAAAATGGTCTTCAAACAATGCAGACTTAAGCAGTGAACAGTTATGCGGGAACTAGTAGCTCCATGACAGCAACCAGCTTCCGTCTGCCTGCTTGTTTACCAGACAGAATCAAAGAAACGGCCTTGGAGTTAGGAAAAAAGTCTGGCCTCAAAATCTACATAAACAATGAATAAATAATTTATTTGATTCACACTGTGAAGCAATTCATATACAAGGACATTTTTAAAATAATAATAATACATGGCATGCAATTAGTGCAGTGTAAGAGCTGGGTATGATGCAGACATCTAACAGAGAAATCAGAGAAAAAGACGAAGGGAGTCCTGCTAAAACCACTGCCCCCCGAGGATGAAAATGGGAACAAATGAGAAACAGAAATTGTAACTAACAAGGTTAATATGATAAATTCAATTAATTTGTATTTGCTTTTCTTTCCTATTCCGGTTTCTTTTAAAAATTAAATTTTATACGCCCTGGCTGGTATGGCCCAATGGTTGAGTGCTGGCCTGCGAATGAAAGGGTTGCTGATTTGATTCCCAGTCAGGGCACATGCTTGGGTTGGGGGCCAGGTCCTCAGTAGGGGGCGTGTAAGAAGCAACCACACATTGATATTTCTCTCCCTTGCTTTCTCCCTTCTTTCTCCTCTCTAAATAATAAATAAATAAAATGTTTTAAAAAATTAAATTAAATTTTATGGATTAATAATTATGTCAGCACCTGTTTGGATTTGGAACTATGTGAATGTAACATGCAGAATGACGATTAACACCAAAGGGTGGAAGAAGGAATAGAGCTATTTATATATTACTACATGTTGATTTTCCTCACTGGAACTAAATTAGTATAAATCTACAGTATATTTTAATTAGTTCAAAAGAATATATGTATCCCTTTGATTCTAACAGTGCTATTAGCAATAGCCATGATCTGGAAACAGCCCAAGTGCCAATCAGTAGGTGAGTAGATGAAAAAGATGTGGTACATTTACAGAATGAAATACTATGTGGCTGTAAAAAAGGAAGAACTCTTAACCTTTGTGACAGCCTAGATGGATCTGGAGACTAATATTCTACATGAAATAAGCCAGCCAGAGAAAGACAAATACCATATGATCTCATATGTGGAATCTAATGAACAAAATAAACTGATTAACAAAATAAATCCAGAGGCATGGACACATGGAACAGAATGACAAGTCTCAGAGGAGAAAGTCAGGAGGGCAGATTGGAAGAGATTAGCCAAAGAACATGTTTAATTTTTAAGAGTAGAGGTAATGTATGTATCAAGAAACAAGGCCTATATTGTTTTTAAAATATGTCATTTCAATTGGTTTTATAGCATATGAATAAAAATTCATAGTAAGGTTTTATTTCTTTTGCATTTTGTAGTTATATGCATATATGCATTAACATATATACAAACTGAAACACAGGCACATTTTCTTATCTTGACGTATGATTAAAAATGGATCAGTATGTTTGTGTGGTTTTTGAATGAAGTGTGGGGATAGCTTACAGAAATCTGAATGAATTGTAGCCCCTGAGGTAATATCATGCTAGGTAACAACAGCAATCTAATTCAGGTGGCTCATAGTCTTTGACAACTGTAATAAAATATGCAAAAATTGGCTCTATAGAGAATTAGTTATGCCTAGGAAAATAATTCCTGTTCTATCTTCAGTAAAAGAATTGTACCACAGAGACTAACTAATTGTGATTAATATGTAATGTTTTATGTTAAGTATGTGTATGGACAATTTCAAGGAGGAATTTAATTGAATGCCTGGGATGTGAGAGAAAGTATATACACTTGAAAACATGGAAACTATAAGAAAGAAGGTATAAAATGCTTTATAAAAATTTTAAAAATTTTTCTATTGTTGTTCAGTTACAATTGTCTTCATATCCCTCCATTGTCCTCTCCTGCCCTGTCCACCCCCACTTCTCCCACATTCAACCCCCTCCATTGTCCTTGTCCATGGGTCTCTTATACACGTTCCTTGACTTGACCCTTCTTCTTTTTTCCCCCATTATGCCCCCCTTCCCCACTCTGATCACTGTCAGTTTGTTCTTTATTTTCATGTTTCTGGTTCTATTTTGGTTGTTTGTTTGTTTTGTTGATTAGGTTCCACTTATAGGTGAGGTCATATGGTATTTGTCTTTCACCACCTGGCTTATTTCACTTAGCGTAAGGCTCTATAGTTCCATCTATGCTGTAGCAAAGGATAGGGGTTCCTTCTTTCTTTCTTTTTTTCTGCTGCATAGTATTCCATGTGTAAATGTACCACAATTTTTTGATCCACTCATTTACTGATGGGCACTTAAGGTTGCTTTCAGCACTTGGCTATTGTAAATTGTGCTGCTATGAACATTGGGGTGCATAGATTCTTTTGGATTGTTGTTTCGGGATTCTTAGGATGTAATCCCAGCAGTGGAATTGCCAGGTCAAAAGGCAGTTCCATTTTCAGTTTTCTGAGAAAATTCCATACTGTTTTCCATAGTGGCTGCACCAGTCTGCATTTCCACCAGCAGTGTACTAGGGTTCCCTTTTCTTCACAACTCACCAGCATTTGTTGTTTGTTGTTTTGGTTATGATGACCATTCTGACCATCATAATGGTATCTCATTGTGGTTTTCATGTCCATTTCTCTGATGGCTAGTGATGCGGAGCATTCTTTCATATGTCTCTAGGCCCTCTGTATGTCCTTCCTGGAGAAGTGTCTGTTCATGTCTGTTGCCCATTTTTTAATAGAATTTTTTGTCTTCCTGGTAAGGAATTGTGTGAGTTCTTTATACATTTTGGAGATCAAACCCAAGTCTGAGTATCACTGACAAATATATTTTCTCATATGATTGGTTCTCTTTTTTTTTTTTTTTTTTTTTTTTGCCGATGTTTTCTTTAATCATGGAGAAACTTTTTAATTTTATGTAGTCCTGTTTGTTTGTTCTTTCCTTTATGCCCCTTGCTCTAGGGGACATATCAGTGAAAATATTGCTGTGTGGCATATATAAAATTCCCCTGTCTATGTTCTCCTCTATGACTTTTATTTTGTCATGACTTATATTTAACTTTTTATCCACCTTGTGTTTATTGTTATGCATGTGTTTATTCTTATGTATGGTGTAAGTCGGTGGTTGAGTTTCTTTATTTTGCATATAAATGTCAAGATCTCCCAAAATCTTTTGTCAAAGAGGGTATTTTTACTCCATTTTATGTCCCTGCCCCTTCTGTCTAATATTAGTTGACCATAGAGACATGGGTTTATTTCTGGGCTCTCTGTTCTGGTCCATTGATCTATGCATCTGTTCTTATGCCAGTACCAGAGTATTTTGATTACAGTGTCCTTGCAATACAGTTTAATATCAGATATTATGATCCCTCCAACTTTTTTTTTCTTTCTCAAAATTGCTGAGGCTAGCTGGGGTCATTTATGGTTCAATATAAATTTTTGAAATATTTGTTCTCTATCTGTGTTATATGTCACTGGTATTTGAATAAAGATTGCATTGAATCTATAAGTTGTTTTCAGTAGTATGGACATTTTAATGATGTTAATTCTTCCAATCCATGAACATGGCATACACTTCCATTTATTTGTGTTTTCCTTAATTCGTTTCTTCAATGTTCTGTAGCTTTATAACAAGTTTTAGTTAAATGATTATAAATCTAGCATTTTTTTTGGAAGTCTTTCTCTTTGCTACAGATACAGTAGGTCACTTTCAGGCTAATCTTTAGGTATTGAAAGACATGTTTTCAAAAACATGTCTTGAGGTTTGTGATCAAAGAAAGTAATACAAAAGTCATCAAAAGACAGATAGTATGCAGTTCAGGGTGCTTGATGCCACGGTTGAGATAATATAAGTAAAAGTCTATGAATAAAGTGATAAGATCACATGGAGATAATGAAAGCTTTAATGTGTACTTTTAAAGAGGTAATTGTTGTAGGCTATCCCTTTCCCTCAGATAAACATGTAGATCAGATGATAACTTTACTGCCACAAGAATTATCTTAGAATCTTAGAATGTTATACTTTCTAAAGTACAAAACTATGTTGAATAGACAAATATTGGGTTGGCCAAAAGTTCATTTTTTTCCATAACATGGCAAAAATGCTTTTGTCTTTAATTTGCTTTTTTTGTCTTTAATTTCATTCAGAACAATTGCTTTTTTTGTCTTTAATTTCATTCAGAACAATTTTGTTGGATTGTATTGTGACTGCTGTCATATCAGCATGCATTAAAAAGCAACACCAAAATTGATAAACTTTTGTGTAGCCATTTTAATATTGAAGATGGAAGAAAATAAGCAACATTTTTGGCATATTATTCTTTATTATTTCAAGAAGGTGAAAAACACAACTGAAAAGCAAAAAAAAAAAAATGTGCAGTGTATGGAGAAGTTGCTGTGACTGATTGAAAATGTCAAAAGTGGTTTGTGAAGTTCCGTGTTGGAGATTTCTCTTTGGACAATGCTCCCAGGTCTGGTAATCCAGCTAAAGTTGATAGCAATCAAACTGAGACATTAATTAAGAACAATCATCATTATACCATGTGAGAGATAACCAACATACTCAAAATATCCAAGTCAATAAAGTTATTGGTGGAAATGAATAATGTGTCTTTTATTGTATGGAAAAAAAACATATAGAAAATTTGGCCAGCCCAATAATTATTACTTCTAGTATCCCCAGATGTTTTGTATATTTTCTAAGTAGCTTGTCTAAAATATAAAATGTATGTTAATTTCTTAGCATTAATTATAAGCCTCAATACTAAAAATATAAAAACTGTGATTTTTAAAAATAAAATTTGATGATAAAATTATTCCAATATTTAGAGATTTTCAATATGTTTAAGCCATATGGAACATTTGATTTTTTACACTTAAATTTTCACCTATAACAATTGTACTGAAGATACTCATTTTTGAGAGTATTTAAAGTGGGTGGGGGGACATTTTTATTAATCTTTTCCTTTTATGCTATTTTGCAGATTCAGTAAAAGTGGAAAAACATGTCCTGCTGCAGTAAGGAAGTACTGTAGGGTACCACACCCCAATGAATTAACTACTTGATGAATAAGATTTTACTGAGCATATCTGCTGCCTGTTGAGCACAAAAGGCATGGGATCTGGCTGTAGTAGCAGCTCAGGATACATCTGTGGCAGGGAGGTAGGGGCAGCCTTACAAAGTCCTCTGTAGGAGCACACGGCAGCAAAACAAATCTGTTCATAGAGTGTGGATAAATTTTAACTTCGCGGTTCTAGAGAACTGTTTTGGAATCACTGACATCCTGAAGTAGGACAGACTAGAAAGTGAATTCTGTTTTTTAAACTATATGCCAAAAATTATCTTGAGTGACTGTTAATACTCCTTAAGTCTTACAAGTTAAAAGCAACCTAAGAGATGGGAGAAAGTCAGTTAAATAAATAGATTTCCACATGCCATTAGTTTTCTAACAAAGTGTATTTATAAAATAGGACTTATTCCAAAAATATTACATATAATGGAATAGACTACATGGGAAAATTGTCTCCTTAATCATCTCAGATAAGTTCAAGAAAATATATAATTCTGCATATTATCCAGGTTTTATTTATTGTTAGAAAGGCAGCAATTTTCTCTAATAACTTTCTACATCTAAATGGAAGTGAGGCTTTTATTGTTTTCTTTTATTATTATTCTATTTAAACTCAACTTCTAGATAATATGAACTAATTGGTATCTTTGAACATGAAATTACCCTGATCCTCATTTTTAGGAATCTAATCTCCGTTTATTCTGCTTAATTCTTCTGAAATGTTGAGATGGGTAGAAGAAAAAGAGTTTGTTTTTTTCTTAGAGTTCACAGTTATTATTTTACCACACTTTTATGGAACACCCACCATTTGCTGAGTACTGTGCTAAATTCTGGGGAAAACACAATGAACAGAAAAACACATAAATCCTTAGGTTCATGGAGAAGATAGCCATGAAACAAATTATTACATGAATCATATAAAATACAAACTCAGATGGATATTGGATGGGGAGGAAGCAAATGTGCTTCAGATAGTAATGATCAACTCTGGAAAACATTCCCTCAGATAGAAGTTACTAGATTGGGTGATGTGTAGCATTGTGGTCAAACAGTGTTTGAAATTTTGAGGTCGTCCCTGGGCAGACATTGCCAATTACAATGTTCTAGCAACTGTGAATAGAGAGGAATCTGACAGGCTCCGGCATTAATAAGAAACTAAAGCATGAGTTTAGGTGCCTGTGCAGATAATCAAGATAGCAACCTGAAGACTGATGAGCAAATAGGACTTGCTTGGGTCTCTGATATGAGGATTAAGGAATCTAAACAGGAAAACAGGAGCTGAAGTGGAGTTGGACTGAAGCTTAAGGGACAGTACTCAGTATCTGTTTTGCCACTGTTGTGTCATTTTAGGGAGAATTGTCATCCTGGAGTCCCATATCCTCAGCCAGGATAGAAGGGAAGTTGCAATACTGACCTGCCTGAGAAGGGAAGTATGGGTAGTTTAAGTGCTTACAGTTTCAAATCTCAAATGCACTGGGAACGAAAACAGGTCTGAACCTGGAAGATAAAGAAACCAGCACACACAGAGGGCTATGATGAAGACCGGGGCTAGAAAAATGGCACTAGGTACTTACAGGTGATAAGATGATGTGAAACAGAAAAATCATCCTCTGAGGTTCATTCTCTCATCTCCAGCAATCATCATTCTGCCTGAAACCATCCTTTATTTGAGAGATTCACACTATTTATGGCAAAGAACTTCAGTTTCCCAGGGATGTTTAACTTCTGTAGCAATCTTTTTAAAAGAGTGCTTCTCCTGACTTACTGTGACCACTTATGTTTAAGAGTCAAAATCAACCAACAAAAAACATATGATTTCTGAGCAGCAGTGTCTGGTGTCCTGCTGATGGTATCTTCAATAATAGATTGCACTTGTTTTTAGATATACATTTATTGACACAGTTTGAACATTGATATTGTTTACTTTGGCTTTATGTTGCTGGAGGTTTACAAATCCTAGGAACAAATCATTCTTGGAAAATAGGGAAAACCATGTTTGTGTTATGTCACTGCTGGGCATGATACTGAATAAAGAACAAGAGCAACATTTTTGAGGGGTCACTTTTGGCACATCGAATCATCATCTTATTGACTCTCCTATAGTCGTTATTTGATGTTTTCCTCGAGGTGCCTTAATAATTTTGAGTGGCTCAACAACCATGTGAATTAGGTCTCAAAATAACAACCCACGTGCTATGTGCTGCATAAAGTTTGCCTTCTTACTGTTGTTCTAACTTACAACAAATCAAATAATGTCACAAAAACATGAATCTACCTATACGTATTACATAAAAAGAGTAATAAATAATAAATTCTGCCTCACATTGTTTCAGGTATATGCTAAGTTTAGTTTATTCCGTGGAATTTGTCATTTATGTTTCAGTAAAAACCCTTCTTGCCTAGGTATTTTGTAAGTCTGTCTGTCAAATCCTGCGTCTGTTGGAGCTCAGCTGGTCTCCGTAACATTAAAACAAAGTTAAACAACTTCACAAGAGACAGAAATGGTCTTTTAAGATTCACAGGAGTGCGCCTCTCTATCTAATCTGAGCAGCCATCATGGAGAGATTGATGTACGTTGGCTGAGAAGTGCTTCGTGAGGCGGCTGTCCGCGCAGTGGTACCAGAATGGAGCTATCTGTCTTCATTGTACTCCATTAACATGCCCCTCCGATCTATCAGGAGAATGTTGACATACCTATTTTATAAATTATCAGCGGCAGTTAAATATTTCTGAACTTGTTTGGGAACATCACTCACCTGATAGCCCTTGATTTACACACAATGTTCAGCATTCCTTTCCAATGTTAAGCATTTTCGGTTCAAAGATTATGTAGAACTATTTCATATGCCTCCTTTAGATGAATTTTTTTCTTTTGAAAGTAACCATTAGTTTTCAGTTTATTGAAGTAAATAAAAATAAGAGAATGCAAACTATTCACTAACAAAAGCTCATTTCCTTTGAGAATTGAGTAAAGACAATTTCATATCAATATGCCCAGAGAAATGAAATATTATTTGATATTATCTGTGCTTCCACTGTAAAATAATTATGATCTAAAAGGAATGCATACAAACTGTACATATTTAGAACTTTTCTTTTGTAATTATCTTTATTTAGCTCATTTACATTTTAATTACACACTGATATCAGCAGTTCTATTTGGGAATTAATCTTTTTTTTAAGTTTTTATTTATTTTTTCTTAGAGAGGAAAAGAGGGAGAGAAACATCAAGGTGTGGTTGCCTCTTGCATGCCCCTTCTGGTACCTGGCCCACAACCCAGGCATGAGACCTGACTGGGAATCAAACCAGCGACCCTTTGGTTTGCAGGCCAGTGCTCAATCCATCAAGCCACACCAGCCAGGGCAGCAGTTCTATTTGTAGTAATAATGCATAAAGGTTCAAAGTTTTACTTAAAAAAATTTTAGCATGTTAATTGATAGTACCTCAAATTGTTATGTAATTTTTTAAAAGAATTTATTTATTTATATTTAGAGAGGGGAAGGGAGGAAGAAAGAAAGAGAGAGAAACATCAATGTGTGGTTGCCTCTCAAATGGCCCCCACGGGGGACCTGGCCTCCAACCCAGGGGTGTGCCCTGACTGGGAATCGAACCTGCGACCCTTTGGTTCACAGCCCGCGCTCAGTCCACTGAGCTACTCCAGCCAGGGCTTGTTATGTAATTTTTGTAGCAATTATTCCAATGTCTTTATCAACTATCAAGCTAACTCTACATTAGATCAATTTGGGTGTGGAGATGCAGGCAGAGGACAATTATTTTCAATATAATTAAAATAAATTTGAACTGATTAAAGTTAAATGAGTTTCAGATTTAAAATGAATTATGTTTACTAAACTAAAACTTCCATTCTTGAGCTTACATGACCTTGGCAAGTTGAGGGAGTTTTTCATAATCACCTCTTTAAGGTGAATGATGATAGGTAACTGAAGCAGACAAGAAATTGGAGAGACCGTCTTCATGAATCGTGTCTGTGTGTTAGGTGACAGTGAGTTGGCTCAGACTCCTGGTGACCATATGAATGAGTGATGTTCACAGTGTTCTGTCCTAACAGCCTTGCTCAGCTCCTGCAGATGCATGCCTAGAACTTCTATTACAGAGTCAATTCATCTCTCACTTGTTCTTTCTCTTCTCCTGCTGCATTCTATTTTTCCAACGCTATTGTCTTTTCTAAAGAACCCTACCTTCTCATGATGTGTCTAAAGTAAGACAGCTTCAGTTTTGTCATTTTTGCCTCCAGTTATTCTGTGTCTTTCTGGTCGTGGCTCAAGGTATCCATAGAGCTCTCTCCAACACTGTATTTCAAATGAGTCATTTTTTTTTTCTATCAGGTATTTTCACTGTCTACATAGTAATTGAGAATGCAAGGATTTGAATGATTTTAGTTGGTTTTTGATGACACATCTCACTCTTGGTGATCTTTCCCAATTCTTCCATCACTGCCCTTCCAAGTCTTATCATTCTCTTTGATGACTTGTTGGCTGCTGTCTCCATTTGAACTGATGACTGAACCAAGGTGAATAAAATCTTTAACAATTTCAATATTTTTATTGACTATGTTAAAGTTATGTCTTTATTTTCTAGTGATTTTTTTGTCTTTTTGATGCTCAAATTCAGTTCTACTTTGGTACTTTCATCTTTCATTCTCATCAGATGGTTTTATGTTTTGTTTTGTTTTTTAATTGTTAAAGTTCATCAAAAGTTCTTTTAATCATGGCTCCTTTCTGCCAGTAAGATGATGTCATCTGCATATCTTGAATTATTTCCTTCACCAATTTTTACTCCTTCTTGCTCTGAGTGAAGTCCAGTTTTTTGTACAACACGTTCTGTGTAGAGATCAAACATTTTGGGAGATAAAACGTCCTTGTCTGACACCTTTGCTTATAAGAAACCCTTCAGTCTCTCCAGCTTCTGTCCTGAAAGTGTTCCCTGTCCACACTAGAAGTTACACTTTAGGACAATCAAGTGTTGAGACACACCCATTCCTTTCAGAGCAGCCCATAGATTTTCATGATGCTCACAAAGGTTTTACTACAGTCTATAACACACAGACAATCATTTTCTGAAATTCATTGGAACACGCAATATCCAACAAATGCTGGCAGTTAGATCTCAATGCTTCTTCCTTTCCTGAATCCAACTTTAACAATTGACCTATCTTGCACCATATAATGTAGAAGATTTTTTGTAGGACCTTGAGTGTATCTTTATTTGCATGGAAAGTAAGATCAATGGTCCTATAGTAACCATATTTCTTCACAACTCCTTTCTTGAAAATTTGGATGTTCTACATGTCCCTGAATAAATTTGTTTTGTTCAATGTCATTTCATTATAACATTGATGGGGAAAATAAAAGGGGGCTCCTGGCCAGGGTCACAGTATGTATGGATTTTGCACATTCTCCTCTTGTTTTTGTGGGTTTTCTCCAGGTACTGTAGTTTCCTCTGACACCCAAAGATGTGCAATTTAGGGTAATTGGTGTGTCTAAACTGCCCCTAAGTGAGCATGTGAGCATGAGTGTTTGTGAGTGTGCCCTACAAAAAAAGGTTTCCTGTAGGGTGGGTTTAAATCTTGTGTCCTGAGCTTGTGGGAGAGACTCGTACCACCAGAAATTCTGAACTTGAAAGAGCCAGTTAGAAAAGTATGATCTGACTAGTTTTTATTCATCTTTCTTAAGTGTATATATAACGCACATGTATTTCAGTATTTAATATTAGAAGGGTTATGCGTCTTTATTGAGAAATTTGGTGATGTTTTTGTGACAGAAAATATGCTATAGGAAGTTAAATCTTGATTATATTAATTAGTCTATGGTAAAACTGATTTTGTTATAAGTTGTTTAGCTTAAAGTCACAGTTTCCAAGAATTTATTAATGGTGTGAAGACTGACCTACTGTGATTTGTAATATTCATCCTAAATATAAGCTTGTAATGAACATCAAAAATGATGACTGCACTAATGTTTTAAAATATAATTTACTGATTGTACTATTACAGTTGTCCCATTATTTTTCTCCCTCTTTCCCCCTCCGCCCTGCACCTCCTCTCCCATCAGCAGTCACTCCCCCGCCTTAGCTCATGTCCATGGGTCATACATATACGTTCTTTGGCTTCTCCATTTCCTATACTTAACCATCCGCTATCTATTTTGTACCTACTATTTATGCTTCTTATTCTCTGTACTTTTTCTCCCATTTTCCCCCCTCCTCCTCCCTGCTGATAACCCTCCATGTGATATCCATTTCTGTGATTCTGTTCCTGTTCTAAGTGTTTCCTTAGTTTACTTTTGTTGTTGTTGCTGTTGTTTTTAGATTCAGTTGTTGATAGTTGTGAGTTTGTTGTCATTTTACTGTTCATCGTTTTGATCATCTTCTTTTTGTTAGGTAAGTCCCTTTAACATTTCATATAATAAGTTTTGGGAATGATGAGCTTCTTTAACTTTGCCTTATCTGGGAAGAACTTTATCTGCCCTTCCTTTCTAAATGATAGCTTTTCTGGGTAAAGAAATCTTGGATACAGGTCATTGCCTTCAATAACTTTGAATACTTCTTCCCAGACTCTTCTTGCCTGTAAGTATTCTTTTGAGAAACCTGTTGATAGTCGTATGGGAACTCCTTTGTAAGTAACTGTATATTCTTCCCTGGCACTAATATTTTTTCAAAGATTTTATTTATTTATTTTCAGAGAGAGGAGAAGGGAGGGAGAAAGAGCAATGTATGGTTGCCTCTCACATGGCCCTCACTGGGGACCTGGTCCGCAACCCAGGCATGTGCCCCGACTGGGAATTGAACCAGGACCCTCTGGTTCCCAGCCCACGCTCAATCCACTGAGCTACACCAGCCGGGCTAATATATATTTGTTTTAATTTTTTTAATTTATTGTTTAAATGTTCGAGTACAGTTTTCTGCCTTTTCCGCCCACTCCAGCCCAACCCTCCAGCCCTTCCTACCTCCCTCCCACCTCCACTTCCCCCCGTTACTGTCCATATGTCCACTATAATTGCTCCTGCAAACACTTCACCCTTTCCCCTAAAATTCCCTCCCCTCTCTCTTCTGATCCCCATCAGCATGCTCTCAATTTCAGTGTCTTTGGTTATATTTTGCTTGTTTGTTTGTTTTGTTGATTAGGTTCCAGTTAAAGGGGAGATCATATGGTATTTGTCTTTCACCGCCTGGCTTATTTCATTTAGCATAATGCTTTCCAGTTTCATCCATGATGTTGCAAAGGGTAGGAGCTCCTTCTTTCTTTTTGCTGCATAGAATTCCATTGTGTAAATGTACCATAGTTTTTTGATCCATTCATTTACTGATGGGCACATAAGTTGCTTCCAGCACTTGGTTATTGTAAATCGTACTGCTATGAATGTTGGAGTGCACAGGTTCTTTTGGATTGGTGTTTCAGGGCTTTTAGGATATAATCCTAGCAGTGGAATTGCCAGGTCAAAAGGCAGTTCCATTTTTAGTTTTCTGAGGAAATTCCATACTGTTTTCCAGAGTGGTTGCGCCAGTCTGCAATCCCACCAACAGTGGCACTAATATTTTTATTGAGGATCTCCTATCAAAAAGAAATATAAAGAGAAACTTGTTATTTTCTTATCAAAAATGTGAATCATCAATACCTTTAAAGATAGCACAATACATTTCAAAGGTAGAAATACATAGCATTTTCTGGAAAACAGACACTTGGAAATATGTCGTAAACTGGGTACATAATTAGTAGTAGCTTTTCTTGACAAGTAATTGATTTTAAGAGGAGAATTTTCAATGATTTATGTTCAGTAGAGCATTCCCTCCCCTCCATATACATTAAAATAAGTTGTTTTAAATATTTTAATTTAGCCTGGCTGGTGTGGTTCAGTGGATAAAATGTTTTCAAATAGCATTCAAATGAAATATAAATGCCAATGATTCATAATGAAAATCAATGTAATGTATTTCTTAAAATGCATTTTGTTTCATCTCATGTGCCCTAAGTAAAAATCAGGAAAAATTTATTATATAATAACAAGATCAAATTTATAAATTATTAAACATTTGAGCGACATGAGTTTGTTTAATGTGTAAATCTGTTACTTAAATTGAATATGATTTATTTAAAATCTGCAGACTGTCTGATGTTTATTTAAATCTACATACTATAGCAGTATAATAAAAACATTAAACTAGAAAGATGCTAAAAATAAATAACCTTTTCCTACTCAATCAATTAGTATTTTATCTTACTGAATGCACTTGGATTCTCATCTAAGTGACATGTAGATGTTATTGAGAAATAAATCTTGCTAGAAAAAATAAATTCATAGCAACAAAATATTTAGACTAATTTAAAATCCTTGTTTACAGAAGGTGTTGTTTCCGTTCTAATCCCATGGCAGGTTGACATCTTAATGAAACACTTCTGCAAAGAAACAAACCTAAAAATATTATGTTTCTTAATTTTGTTATATGAATAATAACTAAGAATATTCAATCAATTTATTTTACAGAATAACTATTTTTATCCTGAAAGAAAAAAATTATTATAATTAGTAAAGTATGAAAACTCCAAATTAAATAAAATAACTGATTTAAACTTGTCTTTAACATGATACTGTCACTTAGTTTTAAAAGTAATATAAAACGCACATATGTTTTAGATATATCAGCGTATATGTACTGATTATCATTGAGATTTTAAGGTAATTCAGTCAAAAGCCAGAAGGGTAATCACAAATTACTTTTATTAATTTGTTAGACTCAGTGGTATAATGTTAATGTTTTACAAAAAGCCACATCAAAATTAACTTGAGCATTCTGTATGGTCTGGATTTGTATCAATTTCCTGACTGTTGTGGAGGTGGTAACTTGGAAAGTTTACCTTGTTTGTATTTGCTTTCATTTTGTAAACTACGCAACACACTGAACAGTTGATTTTTTTCTTAACATATGTAAAAGTGTCTGGGATTGTACTCTATTTTCAAGAAATTCCTCGCTGTAATCCCAAAGGAAGTTACTAAATAAATTAGAAACTAGATCTTAGATTATAATCTGTGTCCATATATTTTGCACAAGTCAAGGATCTTTAATTATTTTTGTATCACAGAATTTGCATTAAAAGTGAATATTCTGGTTCTGCCTTTCAACTGGACAATCACAAAATTATTTTAATGTAGTTTTTCTTTTTTTTTTCCTTTTATTTGTATAGTACTTAGAAAATGAGACATTAATTTTAGGGACATTTTCAAAAGTTTTGGGAAATAGATAGCAGATATACACCCCAGATATACAGTGATCTGGAGGAGTCAGGTATCTGAGAGTCAGCCTGGGAAATAAAAAACCTTCAATTGGCTCAGAAACTGGCAAAGACATCCATCATCCATCATACCTGTTACATTCTATGCTCCAAGTAGCTGGAGACATCACAAACTATATCTCAGTAGTCCACTTCCAGAGGGAGAGGTTCATATTTTTCTAGAAAGTTATGATGGAAATCCAGATTAATTTTATTACTGTTCAATAATTTTTATGATGACGTTAGAGTTTAGCACATGACTCTCAAATAAAGTGTATATTCCCCTCTATGAGCAAAGGAAATCCAAATGTCCTTGAGTGGGTCTGGACAATGTTCAAAATCATTTTCCTATTCTGGTGTTCCTTTCAAATGATTGTTGAAATCTTCCCAATATTTGAGCCTGAGGGTGAGAGATTATATATATCTTTGAGAAAGAAAGGTTCCCAGTGGTGTTTGGATTCATTTCAGCTGCTACTCAAAAAAAAAAAAAAAAAAAAAAAAAAAAAAAAAAAAAAAAAAAAAAAAAAAAAAAAAAAAAAAAAAAAAAAAAAAAAAAAAAAAAAAAAAAAAAAAAAAAAAAAAAAAAAAAAAAAAAAAAAAAAAAAAAAAAAAAAAAAAAAAAAAAAAAAAAAAAAAAAAAAAAAAAAAAAAAAAAAAAAAAAAAAAAAAAAA
>PVJI01009787.1:0-15113 GCA_004026765.1 Micronycteris hirsuta | reverse complement strand
GAATACTAATTTGCAGTGGAGTTATAAAACTTTAACAACCAGAAGGTATTAAATTTAGTGTATGAGAAAATGTTTTGATTTTTTGTTCTCAGATGTTAAATCAAACTAGTCTATCTTGAATACAGGGGGGAAAATCTAGAATAGCAATTATATATGTCCAAATGGAAAAGGCACCCTCAGTTTAGCAAACATAAAACAGAAACAACAAAAAAAAAGAATCAGATACAGCCACACTCTTTGATCATGAAGAAGAGAGTAATATCAAATACTTAGGCCCCGTGGGCTTTTATTTTTCAAGAACAGAAAATTGCATATATAGGATACTCATAAATACACTCATTCTTCTTCTTTAAGTTTGTAGAAGAAAAGAGTCACATTTTGACAGAGTATCAGGGAAACTGACTACAGGCAATGTACTAAATAAATACATTATATATCCTTAAGAAAGTTCTGGGTATTATCTGTGTTTTAAAGTAAAATGAACAGTAAGCAGTTAAACTGTTTGTCCGAAGTCACCTAATTAATAAGTAATTGGGATAAGATTATAATCTATGTATCAAAAGCCAAGATTCTGAGTAATTATCTTCAACATCTATGGTTTTTATACTTCATCATATCATCATCATCATCATCTATCGTGTCTCTTATTGTTACTTCTTTTCCTGTTTAGTTTTATTTTTACATTCACAAAGAGGAGAGGATGTGTGAAAGGCAGTGCATGGAACAACCTGTTTGTTCTTCCTCTGCTAATGATGTGCTTTCCACACTCCTTAGGCCTGAATGTTTGCCACTGACAATTAAGCAGGTGATAGATGAACTCTTGGTTTTCCTTGGATGTAAAATAAACTACACAGAGTCTGAAAATATCAACATGCAATATGAATGATGTGTCGTTGCAGACTAGTTTGCATTTCTATCAGCCTCAAATTGGTTCTCATTGTTGAGCCATAAACATGTCACAATATTGTTTAACTGTCACAAAATGTATTTTTGCCAATTGAGCTAAATATAAATATTCAATACTACTGCATAGTCATATTTTGTTCATGAGATTATAAAATATATCAATTACTCTATTTCAGTGGTAAAATTATATTAACAAAAGTATGACTAATATATAGGTATACATACACATTTTAATATAAGCCAATATACTCTAAATCATATTTCTAACACTATTTGGTGCTTGCTCAATATTTGTTGACTGAATTCATACATATTCAATGCATGCCTTTATTTTAAGGTCTATCCTATTATTATTTATTTTTGGTAAAACTGACCTCTTTACCTAATGGAAAAAAACTCTATTAAAATAACTTGCATGCAAAGAATGCAAAAATACACATTTACCTTGGGAAATGCAGCTGAATGCTAATAGAGGTCAAATAAAAGTAAGAAAATATTATCTTAATTTATTCTACTCATATTTTTTTTTTACTTTTTCTACTTCAACTAGAAAAGAATAGAGAAAAACTGAAAATGATGAGTATTTTATTAATAAAACATATTTGACAAAAATATAAAATATTCATTGAAAAGAAACATGCAATTAGAAGTTACTGTTACATAATATGGGATGGAGAGGAATATTGGACAGGGCTGTAGCCGTAGATGTAATGTGCTTCACACATGTGTGCACACACACAGACAAAGCAGTTGATCAAATGTATAAATGACAAAAACTGAACAGTGACAAGATGGGTGTCTCATAATTTTTCTATAATTTTTCAGATATCACATCATTTAAAAATCAAGTAAGTTAAATGATAAACACTCATGGTAATGTGAGAAAATGCTACTATTTATTTATGTATTTATTTAGAGATATAGTGATAAGATTTATTGACGTGGAAATAAAAGACTGTCACCAGGTGACTCATATCACATCTCCACCCATCTGCTGTGGAAAATTCCAGCCTTGTTTTCACCAAGCCCAAAAGAAGGGTCCAAAATTCTGTGTCATTGGTTCAGTCCATGTCAAAGCTTAGTGCAGTTCATTCTCTGTTCCCATCCAGCTAGCGTGGTCTCTGTTCCCAGCTGCTCTGCTCAGTGCTGTGTTGCCACACCCAGGTCCGTGCTTACAGCCCCACTTGGGCCCAAGTGGCTGCTACGGAGAGAGAAAGTGAGAACAAATGGGCAAGTGGACATTTGTTACCCAGACAGCATCCTTTGTTAGGTTTTCTTCTTTTCTTCATTTAATTTTTATTAGAATTTTTCCATTACCATTTAGTTCCCTTATACCTTCCTAACCCATGCCATCACCAAAATGCTAGCATATTTATACAATATATTTAAATCTAGCAACAGATAAATTTATTATAAAGGTAATTTTTTAATTGTCAGTGAAGAAAATACTCAAAAACAAGAATAATTTCTTTGAAGGCTCGGTACTACATGTTAAGTACGGATTTTTAAATCCTTATTGGACATTAGGAGCATTTATCTAGAATTGAGTCAAAGCATTTGATAAAATGTGACCAGGATGTGAATATTTATTCTAGAAAACCAAAGATCTTAAATGGGACATGACATTTGAAATGGAAAAAAAGAGTCATAAATTATTTTATCAACGTTCCCAAGATAATAGAAATAGGATTGAATGGAATGTACCTGTGAAAAAAATCATAACTGATAATTATCAGGGGAGAAGAGATGAAAAATAAAGAGTTTATGACATTAACATTTCTGTAAGTCCTATCCTTATCACATTCCTGTTACTAATTTTAAATTTTCCATATATTTACCCCATGCATAAAAACATCTTTACATATACTAAATCTGATCATTGGATGAGATGCTAGATCAGTGTTGCCAAATTGACCAGAGATGAACCCAAAAGTATAAATTTAAAATCAATAACATAAAACAAGAACAGGAAATATAAAAGTTTTAAGAGAGAAAAATGTTTGATATACAAAATAGCAATAAAATTGGAATAACGGCATCATAATAAAAAGTGGAAGGGGAAGAATGTTATAAGAGGAGACGGAGGCGTTAAGCAGGGGCCAAATTTTGTTGGCCCTGATATTATGGAAATTAGTATTTTAGATGTGGAATGTGAATATTGCTAAAAGACATTAAGACCAAAATCTGACATACTCTAAAGTGTGCTTCAAAACATATATTTTAGCTGTAAAAGTGAATGAAGTATAGGAAAATGAAGAAAGAAGATTATTTCAAGTAGTCTAGTCCAGATTAAAAAAATTATGATGCCTTGGACCAAGATTGATTTAATAGAGATGGAAAAAGTAGACAGATTGAAGACATATTTAGGAACTACGACATGTGAAAGGTAAGTATGTCCCTGATATTATGCTAAATGCTCTTTATTTATCAATCATGTAATTTTTTAAATAAAACATTTATTCATTTGTTCATTCACTAATCCTACAAATAATTATTGATCATCCAGCAGGTATTGGGCACTTTTTTATAGCAGTAATAAAACATATAAGGACCTCTTTTATTCCAGTAAGCAAAGAAAGATGATAAGCAAACAGAAGCAAAGTAACATGTTTACTAAGAAATTATACGGCAGATTAGAAAGTGATAGCTATGTTGTCAGTGTGGAGTAAAAGTAAAGTGAAGCAAGGGACAGGGAGTCCTTGGGCTGGGAAATGAGGTCTACAGAATGAAAAAAATTGTCAAACCTGGACTTCGTGTGTAGATGACATTTGTTAATAAGTTTATATCAGGTAAAGAGGTTAACCATGTAGATATTGGGAGAACCTGAAATTAGGCAGAGGCACATGAAAGAACAAAGGCCAACTGACTATGGCCTAGAATTTTTAACAACAATCGATCAAAGCATGGCCGTTTGCCTGAGGCAAAGGAAATGAGAATAATAGGGTATGAGGTCAGACTGCAGAGGAGGCAGAGATTACAGTCTATAGGTGCTTTTAGGCAATTGTAAAGGAAGTCATAAAAAAATTACTAGCCATATAAAGAATGTCTCTGGGTGATGTGTCAAATTTGCATTCTATTGGAGTAGAGTGAGAAACTAGACAGCTGATAGAGAGGCATTTAAATGATAAAGGAGAGAAGAGTTAGTGGTTTCACCCAAGGTAGTAGCTGTGGATGTAATAAGTGGTCAGGTAAAGAATATATTTTGAAGACAGACACAATAATATTTTCCGATGAATTAAATGAAGAGACAGACAAAAAAGTATATTGAGAGAGTGTTTATTGCTTTTTTATTAATATTTTCATGTTATTAATTTAGATTAAAAATTCTGGAACAATTATGGTTTTCTTTGGGGGATGAAAAAGAACACAACCTTAAATACGCCAAATTAGAGATATCTAAGTGGAGAGTTCTAGTAAAGATTTAGATCTACAACTTTGGATCTTAGAAAGGTTTGGATGGAAAGGTATAATTTACAGAGACGTTGTACACAAGTACAAGTTAAACTACAGAACTGAAAGAGAAAGAGCGTGTGTAGAATGTGCTCAGATGAAGTTCTTGATCATAAAGTGAGAACACTTGACATGGGTAATAGAGAGAAAGTGGAATTGAACAGGGTGGCAACATTGGTGAGACCATAGGAGTAAATGAGAGAATGGCAAAAAACATGCAAAAAACATGCAAAGTTTCTAGCTTTGTAGGTTCCATGTACTCTTGCCAGGATCCCGTTTCCTCATTTTTGCCCTGCAGTACCATTACCCTGTCCAAATCCAACATTTTCCTTCTCACTTAAGATAATGCTGAAATAAGCTTGCTTCTCAGGTCTAGCTTTTCAAATTTTCTTTTTGGAGGGATTTTTTGGCCCCACTTTATTTCTAATTTGGTACACTAATATAAAGTTAAATGAAAAGAAAATGTTATCTTTTCTTTAGGTAACCACGTTCCTCGGCAAGGTTTGGAACAAAAGTTGCATGGCTCATTTCACATATAAATCTTAGGAGATCAGAATGGGAATGCTAGCGCAGAATTTACAATATCTAAATACTTCTATTCATTCCACACACACAGACACAGACACACATGCACACAGTACATTTCCTCTCCTCTGAATTCCCAGTAGCATTGCTGTTCTCACCTTATTCAGAGGACATTTGTATTAAAAGTTTTGCGTTCGTTGGAATTACCTCACATATTAAAAAATAAGTTATTAAAACACAGGAACCATGCCTCTCACAGGTTTGAACTGGATCTTTTATACATTCTCGCTTACATTTAATCCTTACTCAAGCATCTTTTTAAAGGAATCAAAAAAACAAATAAATTCTGACACTAGTGTCTGATCCAGTCGCAGAAATCATGACGTTCCTGATGACGCCCTGGATGTAGAATTGCTCCCGCTTGTTTTACTAGTCCACTGTCCCCCTATTTTGCCAACAGTCAACACAGTAAACTGTGAGTTCCTCTATACCCCAGCTACAAATTTCCTGTTATTCTTGATATGGTTAATGTCTTTTCTTTGAATATGTTGAGCAAATACATTGTAAATTGAAGTCTTATAGAAAATATTTTGAACTTGACATGTATAACATGTGAAAACAAATCAAAGCATGATATTGATTGGAAGTGGGCACACTGGACCCATTGATTGATGTCTGTGTTCCAGATCTTGAACTTATGGTAATTACGGTAGCATAAGTGAATAGATTTATGAAATTGATGAAGTGTGCACAAGATTTGCGCACTTTATTAATTTTTATACCTATTAAAAGTAAAGTAATATGTCAGGGTAAAATAAACAACATAGCAGTAATAACTATGATCTAGTTACCTTTGAAAATATTCTCATCAGTAAACTGGGAGGTAGAATAAACATAACTTTCAATGGCACAGGCTTTTCTGTTCGTTCGTTCGTTTGTTTGGTCAGACCTATTTTATACCCAGTTCTGCCTTGTGTTCCTGGTGTGGATTTGAGAATTGCAATTAATATCTTTGGGCAATATTTTACCATTATTAAGGTAAGAATAGTGAAATTTCCTATCTCAGAGTTTATGTAATACCTCAATAGATGACACAGAGCATTTATCAGTATGTGAGGATATGGAAAGAGCACAATGAAGTCAAGTTACTGTTTTTGTCTTTAGATTTAAAATAAAAACTTTAGCTTTGGCTGACAACTGTCATACTGTTAAACAACTAAATAGTACTTATATATTTTAACATTTTATATAAAATAACATTAATTGAGATATTTTGACTAGTGCAGTAAATTCTCATAAAAACCAATAAAATAGATATATGAGCATGGAATCATAATTTCAATATAATTGATGTCCTTTAAAAATACCTAAAAGCATTAATCTTCTTGAAGTCAATTTCATGATAATGAAAAACTGCCAAGACCCATATAATATCATTTCACCCTTAACAAATTTCCAATCTTTTCAATGTTTTTCATGTCACTCATAATGATGGAGTTTGAGTTCTAGTTTGTCAAGATGGAGTGCAAAGGATATTCTCTGTCACTGAGGACCCTAAAAGTAAAAATAATCAATGTATACTTTACTCTTCATTATTTTCTGTAGAAAATTACAATCCTAAAGGATTTGATATTCTAATATTTGAAAAGATACTCTCATAAAATTTAAAGAATAATTAAAGAAAATGTATTAAATCCTTTCATATTTAAGATGCAAAATGGGATAAAGTAACATAGTTTTCCAAGCAACAGAATATCTCTATGTGCCTTCATTGTTGATCTTCCAGAAAAGGATGTGATATAATGAAAAACTAATATCATTTGAAAAATTCCTTAGGTGGTTGTTTAAAAAAAAAGCTTATAGTTTCAGCCTGCTGAAAATTTGATGTTGAATCCATCATATTTTTCATGTAGCTTGAAAAACAAACTCAAAATATTTTTGTTATTTTTGATAGTTTCAAATATTACATGAGTAGCAGCTTTAACTTAACAATATGAAAGTGATTATCTGGCTTTTTTCTGTAAAATAATTTAAAGTGTAATGTGGGTATGAATCATACTATTCAAAATGCATCTTGCCTTACAACAAGAATGGTCTTATATTTTTTTCATTTGCAGAAACAAAGAAAAATGTGTTATTCAGGAGAATCAAGGCAAAATATAAGATAGGCAAAATTAGTCTTTAGCAACCAGTGAACAAGTACAGCATCCTTTTTCATGCAGTAGGAGGCTGCTTCTTTCACTGCTCTGTTGTACATTTTCCTTTCACCGTGTACCACTAACACATACTCATCCAAAAAGGATGTGATAAATTGGCAAAGCCTATAATGAATCACTTATTTTCCCTTAAAGAAATTTGATATTTATTGGAAAAGATTATTAACTTGCAAATTTCTAAGAATTCAAAATTGTCTCAGGGTTGTTCTGTGCTGTGTTATTTGTTTTATGAGTGATGTCTTTCTCAGCATTCTCAGTCATAATAATTAGGTGACAGTATATCTATTATTATGACTATGATTATTTTTACATATACATTTATAAAGCAACTTTGGCACATTTACACATAAAGATGTAAACCTTAAATAACTGGCATCATTATGCATTTATTATCTCAGGGCAGCTGTATCAGCTGAGATATGATATGTTTGGCTAAAATAAAAAGTTTCCTTAATATCTTTGGTCACAGTAATGAAGGTTTATTTCTTGCTGATGATCATGTCATTTTTAGATTGACAATAGATCTGCTCCATGTCATCTATATTCCAGGATTCAAATGACAAAGTACTCTCTGGTCATTATAGAAGGTGGAAAAGAGAGGTGGAGAATCACACTCCAGTCGGTGCACACTAATGGAAGTCCTATGGATATCTGAAGTTCAGTGTGATAGGCATAAGTAGTGACGCCCAGAGTGAGCCATGAACAGAAGGAAATAAGAATATTTGGAAACTATATTACATCCACCACAGTGCTTTAGTGATAATTTAACTTTAGTCTATGAATAAGGAAATTAACGAAGAAGAACACAAGAGATTTGTCCAATAATACAGCTATTTAATGATAATGGTTCTAACACGCACGTGTAATCACGGTCTTCTTCTTCTCAAGATTAGTGCATATAAACAGAAATGCTTTTTTAAATCTCCATCATGTTTTGTGACAGAGGGAGGAAGGGAATACTGAGATAAAGCAGATGGCACAAAATGTGTCTTTGGATACTATTATTAAATAAATTACTGATAGCAATATATCCACTTTGAATTTAGTTACATATTGAGTGAATCACCTCTACTTATTTTTATGTCTAAAATAATTATTCCTTGGGGAAGAATAAATTCTAATGAGAAATAAATATCTTGTGGGAAACCATATGCTCATATGCAAATTAATGCTATAAACTCTAGAAATCTTTCCCCCTTCTATCTAATCTCTATGCCTCCTTCAAGGGCAGGCATATCTTTGAGCTTCTGTATTTTTCCAAACCATGATGAACTGACATACATGCACATATTGTTGTTTAACTATTTTGTGTGTGCCTTCCCTGTGTTCAAAACAAGTTGATTCCACATATCTATAAAGAAAATACCATGATTCTATTCAACTCTGAGCATAAAATTGGCAAATAGTAAACACTGTATAAATACTCACTTGGTTGCTAAAATTGTAGACTGTGCGCTAAAACAAAGATCATTTCATACTGGTTAGCTGAAAACACTGCAGAAGTAAAACTCAAAGTTATCCCTCTCAAAACAGCTCAATGTTTTTAATGACTTTTGACATAAATTATTTACTTGGTGTATAAGAAACATCAAATTCTAAGAAAAAAGAAAGATTAAATTGTTTTTCTTTTTTATGAGAGGCTAATGAGTTGATGAAGGCTCATTAACATAGGTTCTGAGATATGAATTTAACACAGTTCTGCACAATTTAACTGTAAGAATCTAGTGACATCTTTACTACACTTGTTTCAGTTTCCTCATTGAAGTAATCAAGAAAATAAACGGCATTATTTCTGCAATTACTTTTACCTCAGAAATGTATAATCTCTGCCTAAAGAACTGAGGAGAATCTTATGTTTTGGGAGAAAAAAGATACACTTAGCTTAAAGCATGAAGTCACACCCTTCTTGTTCTTCTAAACAGGATAGCAATATATTTTTAAATTTTAAATTGCAAAGTAAACATACCAACACATATTTTATTCTTGCTATGCAAGCAATACCATTGTAATTGTTTTGCAATGAAACTTTCAGGTGAAATAAATAATATGTTATAATCAATATAATGATGAACAGTGTTTTCATGATTGCTTATCTTAATTGTATTATATTTTATAATATTATAAGCTACCCATTATAAAAACATAGTGAAATATACAATGATGAGACATAGTTTCTATATTTTTAACATTTTATTTATTTATTTTTAGAGAAGGAAAGGGACGGAGAAAGAGAGGGAGAGAAACATCAATGTGTGGTTGCCTCTCACACATCCCCCCACTGGGGACCTGTCTGAGAATCGAACCTGCAACCCTTTGGTTCAATAGGCCAGCACTCAATCCACTGAGTCATAAAAAACAGGGCTGCATATTTGCTATATTTTGACTGATATATATTTAAACAGAAAGTATTAACAGGTTAGAATTATAGGAAAGTAAAATCCAATAAATTCCTTCTATCTCCCAAGAAAAAATACTTTTTGCAACCTTAACTATTCCTGCCAATCATAGTACAATAACACGCTTGTGGGCAGGATGATAGTTCATAATCAACACCTCAAGTTCCCAAAGCACTTAATAGCCATTGATTACATTTTCATTTTCTTCCAGACCCCAGTATCATTCTTGGTGCTACATCTCAAAACAATAACAACCATCTATAGAAGAAGGCATGAGTTTACTTCCAAACCCTAGGATTCTGCACTGTGATTCACTGATGGAAGGCTTTAGAGCTCATTAGAGTATTCCTAGTTGCAACGAATCCTCTGAGTGTTGTTTGTTTACCTCTTTTATGCATTCCAAGAGCGGTGTAGCTTCCTACAGCTTCCAGACCTACTGCAGAGCTGCCATAGCTCCAAGAAGATGGCAGCCTTCCTGGCTACCCAGTAAATGTGCCAGGGAAGCTCATTCAAATGCAGAATGTTGCCTCCCAAATCCAAAGAGGTCCACTGACTGCTGTGTTTCTGTATTAATGGCAAACACTTTTTCCTTCACTTTAGAAGGGATATCCTGATGTGCTGTTGGCCACAAATTCACTAGAAACCTCACTGAGAGAGTGAGTCCCTGAATATCTTTTTGTTTCTCTCTCAACAGCTAACATCATGTGAACTGCTAAAGGATCTAACGTACTTATTCTCCTTTCTCATCAGCTCCAGTATCAACAAAGTGGTGAAACAGTGTGATATTTTGTGGGATGTCAAGAAGATCAATAATTTCAGCAGACTGTTGCCGAAGCAGAATTGACCTCAAGCTGAGGTATGGCACTGAAGGAATAATGTTGTCTACCAGGTAAAGGTGAACTGCTTTTGGTCATTTTTCCAAACCACTATGGAGATAAAACTATTTGCTAAATCAACAGCCACACTGCTGGTCACAGGTGTAATTGATCTGCTTCAATACATATACCACATTTGGAACAGTAGCTTAAATTGGAGCCCCCATCGGGTTATGATAATCCAGAATCATTCTCCAAGATTTATCTTTATCTTTTACAGGTGAGGTAGTGGGAGATGACATAGAAATCACCAAACAATAACAATAGATTAAAATTGCTATCATCTATTTAGTAACAAAAAATATCATAGTCTCTTTTATTCATTTGATATCTAGTTCCCACTCTGCTTTTCTAATAGAGAAGTGATGGTAAGCTCATTAGGACATTAATGGGCATTTGACAAAGATGTGTTACCATTATCCAAAGGTAATTTAAGGATTTTTTTCAACAGTGAATCCCTACACAATTGAGACATAAAACAGACATGCCACTATTATATAAATATGCATAAATATATCTTAATTCCTAACCTAAACTTAAGTATATTAGAATTTCATGTACTTCATGGTTTCTCTCTATGGATAAAATTGAATTCACCTAAAATCCATTTGAATCTTTTGTTTTTTGAAGTACCTTGTTCTTTCATTATATTTCAAAAAATTATAAACATATCTAAAAATTAGTCTTTCTTCTGGAGTGTAGGTTCAGCATATTCACTAAGTATAGTTCATTATGTATATGACACATAGTCATCCAGTCTTCAACCAAATACATATGAACTACTGACAGGAAAAATCATTCATCCACTAGCCATCTCTAATTATAAGATAGTTTTGTCTTCTTTAGCTTTTTTCCTTTATATTAATTAAATGTCAACCTCACTCATATTGAAACCAAAAGTTTTTTGGTGTAAAACCGAATTTATGACATTTAGGAAGTGTTCAAATTTATATTAAATATTTGCTATTTTTAAAATAAATGTCATGCATAAAATGGTTATCAGACAAAGGGTACAATTTACCCAAGGGATTTTAGATTGGCACTATAACATATAAGGTCCATTAAATTTCACTCTGAACCAAATTACCTACTTTTAACAAAGGGCGCATGAGAAATGGCCATGTGCCCAATAACACCATATTTAGGTACATTAATATTAGACATAGCTTTTTTGAATTACTTCTTTTTACATTATATTTTATTGATTATGCTATTACAGTTTTCCCAATTTTTCTTCCATTCTCTCCCCCACCCAACACCCCCCCCCACTCCTTCTGGCAATCCCCACACCATCGTTCACATCCATGGGTCATGCTTATAAGTTCTTTGACTACTCCATTTCCTATACTGTGCTTTACATCCCCATGACTATTCTATAACTACCTATTTGTACTTCTTAATCCCCTCATCTCTTCATCCATTCCCCCACACCTCACTCCCCTTTTGGCAACCATCAACATGTTCTGCGTATCCATGATTCTGTCTCTGTTTTTCTTGTTTGCTTGGTTTGTTTTTTGGATTCAATTGTTGATAGATATGTATTTATTGATCATAGTTTTGATCTTCTTTTTCTTAAATAAGCCCCTTTAACATTTTACATAATGATGGTTTGGACGGTAAACTCCTATAGCCCCTCCTTTATCCACCCTTCATTTCTAAATGATAGCTTTGCTAGGTAGAGCAATCTTGGCTGTAGGTCCCTGTTTTTCATGACTTTGAATATTTCTTTCCAATCCCTTCTAGCCTGAAAAGCTTCTTTTGAAAAATCAGCTGATAATCTTATGGTAACTCTCTTGTAGGTAACTAACTGCTTTTCTCTTCCTGTTTTTAAGATTCTCTCGTTATCTTTGACCTTTGACAGTTTAATTATGATGTGACTTGGAGTAGGTTTCTTTGTATTCATCTTATTTGGGACTTTCTGTGCTTCCTGGACTAACATGTCTATTTCCTGAATGATGGTTGTAATTTTGATGTGGTTGTGTGAGAAGGCAAGTTATGTTTACCTATGTCTCCATCTTGACTGGAAGTCTTTAGACATAGCTTTTAGTTTTCCTTATCACTCTACATCAAGGCACACAAGTACACAATGATGAGACTGTGTAGGAATGGACCAATTAAGATCAAATGGGGATCTGTTCAGCTATTATGTCTTTCTCATTCAATAGTGCTCTCAAGAAAATGCAACTACCTCCCATTTTCTGATGTATATAATTGATTATATAAATAAATTACATGAAAATATCATCAATTATATCAATCACTGTTTATACAATATAATCTTTCTAGAATCAGACATAATATGCTTTGATAAGTGTATTCAGTATTTAGCAAACTCAGCAGAAGCATAAATTATCTTGGATAGCTATACATTCCTTGATTTAATCAAGAGTCTAATCTTCATGTATCCCTGAAGCTAGGGAAATGATTACTCTTCAATCATTCACCCATTTTGTCAAATAAATGCCTGACCTTTGACAATATTTTCGGCATGCATTCTTTGATAGAACAATGAAACTCTAATTACAGCCATGTCTATACTATTATTTAATGCACAAAAATGTAGACATATTAGAACACAGAAGACTACCAGATCATTTCATCCACCTTCCCAGCAAAAATACTATTTTCTAAAATACCATATTTTTTCCATTGCTGAGTAGAATAATATTGGCTAGTGCATAAAAAAAAATCCATTCAATTCCAGCTACTGAAAGGCCCAACCATATCTAACAATGAAACCATAACTTTCCACCCATACAGGCTTCCTAGTATCATGTTGTGTTATAGACCATTTCTCTCCCATAACTGTAACACAATGAGGATCCTCAATTTCTGTCATCCTAAGTAATTGAACTGCATGGCACACATGTTCATTTTAATTTGGGGCAATTTGACTGGGAGACAGTTTTTGTAAGAGCTAATCTATTATAATTTAGATTGGCCATAAGGTTCCCATAGATGTAGGCCTCCAGCCCACTTAGTCATCCACCATTTAAATATAGCAACTTTCATTGCAAGCAAAATTTCAATGACCTCTTGTGTCCCTATGACCACCTGCAGCAATTTTTTCAAGTACGGTGGTCTATCAGATTAGTCACATACCTATTCCACTTACACATTGCTTCATCATCTTTTATTGTAATATGAGTTTGGTTAGTGTTCTGGAAGAACTAACACTTCCTTTAGTGTCCCAAACTAGTTTCAAAAGTTTTACTGGTCTGTAGTGAGGCTTCAGGAAAACCACATCTGCATAAGTCTGAAGTGGTCTTCTGATTTCTAAGGCCATCCAATGGGTGTCTGTTCAGCCAATATCACTACTTATGCTGTTGCCACTAATTCAAAACAATTGTAAACTCATCCAAAACTAGTCTGTCCATTGGACTTTAGGTTGAGCATATTGAACTGCTAAGCATAGCCCATTACAAATATGACAGAAGGTTTCCCCCATTTATCTTTCTAGGTATGGGTAATTAACGACATGAGCCCATCGTTTGATGTCAATATTCACACTTTCAGATATTATTCTGATTACACAAATTTCTTTCTACATAGTGTTCTATTTTCGTTTTGGTCTACTGTAGTCACAACAACAAAGTAGACTCTGATATGCCGAAGTGTCTCCTTTTTTCCGAGGGCATCATCTTGGTACACAGCATCAGAATGATTCAGCTGTTTGTTACCAACTGCCAGTTACATATACATGATCTAATTCAAAGGTAGACTGTCTCTCAAGATTAAACAAATATTATAAACATTACAAAATATGTGTAAGAATCTTACAAAATAAAAAATATATATCTGTAAAATAAATATTCCAAATAACACAAAAAGGTGACTCAGTTTATAACTCCAATCTGTTATTATCCTGGTAGACTCAAGTAGAGTCTCTGTGTAAATCTTAAAGTTTGGTTTTCTCAGCGTAAGTCATAAATAAATCACAATAATGAGTAACACCTAAGGGTTTTGTTCTCTTGGCATAAGATACTTTATTGGGAAATGCATGATTATATTCTCTCTTGGCATCTTTATTCATTTGCTTTAATCATTGTTTTATCCTGGATATTAACAAAGAGACACATGGGCATATTGATAGGTATTTGTTGCATTAACAAACAACTAGAAAATTGATGATGTGGAAAATGTAATTTCCCGGCGTATGGTTAATCAAGAATGATTTTATTATAAATGTTAAGTAAAATGTGAGATATACTTGTGTATGTGTGTAGATAGATACACAGGTATCGTTTTAAGTAGCTTGTTTCTTGGTTTTATACATGCTTTTATTTTATAAACTATATAAATCTATATTACTGTATTAGAGACCCATACCCATATATATTTGATTGAATATGCTATTCATTCTAAGGGGTGTGTGTATGTGTGTGCATGTGTGTGGTGACTCAAAAATAATGAGTATGGAAAACTTTTGTTTACCAAAGATAACTACCTATATCAGTAATGTCAGACACAAAACCTTTGTTAATTAATTATATTACTATTTCAAAGCATAATTTTGAGAACAATTAATTTTAAAGCTTGACTATAAACATCATTTTGAGAAAATATTATACTGCTTTTTCTAACTCTAGATAAATCATATCAAAAACAGTTGATACAAATTTAGTGTTTAAGTACCTTCTCACTAATTAAACAATAGTTTTTTAATTTTAATTTGTTTAGGGCTATCCTTGTTTAGTTTACTGTAATCATATGATAAAATGAAGACATTTTTATTTTAAATATAA
>PVJI01009786.1:0-63612 GCA_004026765.1 Micronycteris hirsuta | reverse complement strand
AAAAATTGTTTTTGTTGCCACCTACTCAATTAAAAGCCCTGCAGCCTTTGCTTTACCAAAGTTTTAGAAATGCAAAAGATACTTAAAATTCAATTGTTTGTGTATTAATATTTGTTTAAAGCAGAAATTCAAGATAAGATTTGCTATTTACTAACAGATTTTGCTATTTACTAACAGATTACATACAGTTTCATAAAACATGTGGCCTGCCACATACTCCCTGAGCCTGAAAAACACATACTTCTACGAAAATGTAAAATAGTTTTCTTCAGAAGTATGTGAAGCTACAATTTTAGTATCAGACCTAAAGATATATATACATATATATATATATATATATATATACACCTAATTTTTATATTTGACAGTATTTTTCAAAAGCCTTAAAGCATGCAAATTAACTGGCCCAGTAATTACATAACTAGAATTTATCCTAAGAAAAATCAATACAGGGGACTTCCGCCAAGACGGAAGCGTAGGTGGTCACACTGTGCCACTGCTCACAACCAGAGATATTAGACAACGAGTTTAATAGCAAACTAAACAACCAGAACGGACAGAGTTGAACTGAGGGAAAGTCTGACACCCAGGAAGCTGGAGAGGATGTTCATCCAGACTGGTAAGCAGCGCAGAGCCGGGCAGAGAAGCGGAGCGAGAGGCAGTTTGCCTGGAGGGACTCACGCCAGGCACGCCTAGCCAAAGCACAGGCCTGAGCAACAAGTGAAGCCCGCAGCCAGGGTAACCGGCGAGGCCAGTGAGAACAAGCAGGGCTGAGACTGGTGGAAAAGACAGTAAGGAACTAGGAGCTAAGGGTGATTGGGAGCCAGCTGTGAACGAAGCAGGTGCCATTGCTCCCTCCCAGGCCCCGCCCCCAGAGGAAGCATCACAATATAGCGACGTAGGTTTCCCAGCACCGTGGAACACCTAAAGCTCCGCCCCATTAAAGTAACAGGTGCGCCAAGATAAAAAGAAAAAAAAATGGCCCAAATGAAAGATCAGAACAAATTACAACTAACGGATGAGGACACAGCCCACCTATCAGATGCACAGTTCAAAACACTGGTAATCAGGATGCTCACAAAATTGGAAGAAAGGTGGACGCAAATAAATGAACAAATGAAGGATATGCTAAAGATAATGAAGGAAGATATACAGGGAACCAATATGGAAAAGAAGGAAGCTGGGACTCAAACCAAAGGGGTGGACCAGAAGGAAGAAACAAGAATTCAAAAAAATGAGGAGGGGTTAGGAACCTCTGAGACATTTGTAAACGACCCAACATCCAGATCATAGGGCTGCCAGAAGGAGAAGAGGAAGACCAAGAGATTGAATATTTATTTGAACAAATAATGAAGGAGAATTTCCCTAATCTGGCAAAGGAAACAGACTTCCAGGAAGTCCAAGAAGCTCAGAGAACCCCAAAGAAGCAGGACCCAAAGAGGAACATACCAAGGCACATCATAATGACATTACCCAAGATTAAAAAGAAGGAGAGAATCTTAGAAGCAGGCAAGAGAAAAGCAGACAGTTACCTACAAAGGAATTCCCATAAGACTGTCAGCTGATTTCTCAAAGGAGACCTTCCAAGCAAGAATGGGCTGGAGAGAAGTATTTCAAATCATGAAAATCAAGGACCTACAACCAAGAATACTCTATCCAGCAAAACTTTCATTTAGAATGGAAGGGCAGATAAAGTGCTTCTCAGATAAGGTCAAGTTCAAGGAGTTCATCATCACGCATCCTTTACTATATGAAATGTTAAAGGGATTTATATAAGGTATGGAGAGATATCAACAGGGGAGTGGGAGGGGGAGGGAGGAGGAAAAAAGTACAGAGAAAAAGTAGCATAAATGGTAGACAGAAATCAGACAGGGGGAGGTTAAGAATAGTATAGGAAATATAGAAGCCAAAGAACGTATGTGGATGACCCATGGACAAAAACTAAACGGCGGAGAATGGGGAGAGAAGTGGGCGGAGGGGAATAAGGGGGGGAAATGGAGCAATTGTAATAGAATAATCAATAAAATATAAAAAAATCAATACAGTATTTTATATACTATTAAAAAGTGGTAAAACTCAACAACAGTAGATTAATTAAATTATGGTTTTTCTTCTCAAAAGATTATTTGAAACCACTAAAAATACTGTACAATGGAAAATAACAAAGCTGTAAAAATGGGCAAGCTTTTTATATGCCAAAAACATGATTACCAATATACATAGAGTAATGAAAAAAGTTATAGAATAGTGTATATAATATAGACTTACTGTGTATATATTTACATATTTAGGGAGATATATACACATACATACAAAAACACAGACATAGGCTCTGGGCTGCAGGAAGATGGCAGAGGAGTGAACGGAAGTCACAGTGACCTCCTCCCAGGGCCAATCTGGAATTACAACTCAATTGTGGAGAAATCACCTGGAGCAAACAACTGAGCAATAGCCAGAGAGAAGCCATTTAACTTTGGACAGACAGAAGAATCAGCTTCGGCACAACCTACTTGGTAAGGAGTGTGGTGGAAGGCTGGCTGGGTGCCCACAGGCAGCAGCTCCAGAGTGATAATTAAGCACCTGGTTGGATCTCCTTGAGAAGAATGGGGTGAAACCCTAAGCTAGAATTCCTAGCCTAGAGCACCACAACCCAAAAAGTACACAGATAACGACCAGCAGTGAAAAATGGCAGGGACGTGGAGACAGATGGTGAAGAGACCCAAGAGTTGTTTAAAGGGCCAACACACAAATTTTCATTTGTAGCCACTTACCTTGGGCTCTGGCAAAGGTGGGAGCAGATTGGGCTGGTGATGCCTGAGGAGAGACTGGGGATGGAAGCTTTGGGGAGAGAGCTGAGAGAGTGGACACTGGAATCCCGGTGCTGAGTCACCCCCTATACGGCAGCAGCCATACTGCTCAGGCAGACCACTCCCCTCCAAGCAGCAGCAGCCTGAGGGGAAATAATACCCCTGACCCCAGGAGGGACTCTGCCCCAGCCCTGTGGTGCTTACGCATGACTGCTGAGTGCAGAGTGACTAGATTAACAACTGAAGGAGACAGCCACAGGCAGTAGATCCCCGGCAAAGGTGGGGCAGAGTGGACTAGAGACACTTGAGGAGAGGCTGGGGATGGAGGTTTAGGTGAGAGAACTGAGAGAGTGGCCACCAGCATCCTAGTGCTGAGCTGTCACCCCTACAGCAGCAGCTATCTTGCTCAGGCAGACCAATCCCCTCTGAACAGTAGCAGCCTGAGGGGAAAGAACCCCAGGATAGATTATGCCCCAACCTATGGGGCTTAAGGCTCACTGCTGAGTGCAGAGTGACTAGATTAACAACTGAAGGAGACAGCCACAAATAGTAGAACCCTGGCAAAAGAGGGGCAGAGTGAAAAGAGGCACTTGAGGAGAGACTGGGGAGGGAGGCTTGGGGGAGAGAACTGAGAAAGTAACTGCCAGGATCTTGGTGCTGAGCCAACCCCCATACAGAAGCAGACATCAGGCAGACCACTCCCCTCCAAGCAGCAGCAGCCTGAGGGGAAACAGTAGCCCGCATCCCAGGAGGGATTTGACCTTGTCTGATTTAGCCCATGCTTAAACCTGACTTTTGAGTGCAGAGTGACTAGATTAAAAACTGAAGGAGACAGCCATGGACAGTAGATCCCTAGAAGTCTCAAACAGGCTGCCTAAGGTCAGATGGGTCAACATCTAACATCATCAGAAGAGGATCCAGAAAGAAAAAAACACTGATAAATACAAGAAGCTTCCGAGATGAAATCCACTGTGGTCTTCTTCATGATTTGTGATATTTTCTTTCCTGCATATCTTTTCTTTTTCACCTTGCTTTATTTTTTTAAATATATTTTATTGATTATGCTATTACAATTGTCCCATTTTTCCCCCTTTCTTCCCCCCCACCTCCCTATTCCCCGCCCTTTAGTTTTTATCCATAGGTCATACATATAAGTTTTTTGGCTTCTACATTTCCTATACTATTCTTAACCTCTCCCTGTCTGTTTTCTACCTACCATTTATGCTACTTATTCTCTGCACCTTTTCTCCCTCTCTCTCCCTACCATTCCCCTGTTGATATCCCTCCTTGCCTTATATAAATCCCTTTAACATTTCATATAATAAAGGCTGCGTGATGATGAACTCCTTGAACTTGACCTTATCTGAGAAGCACTTTATCTGCCCTTCCATTCTAAATGAAAGTTTTGCTGGATAGAGTATTCTTGGATGTAGGTCCTTGCCTTTCATGATTTGGTATACTTCTCTCCAGCCCCTTCTTGCCTGCAAAGTCTCTTTTGAGAAATCGGCTGACAGTCTTATGGGAATTCCTTTGTAGGTAACTGTCTCCTTTTCTCTTGCTGCTTCTAGGATTCTCTCCTTACATTTAATCTTGGGTAATGTCATTATGATGTGCCTTGGTATGTTCCTCTTTGGGTCCCGCTTCTTTGGGGTTCTCTGAGCTTCTTGGACTTCCTGAAATTCTATTTCCTTCACCAGCTTGAGGAAGTTCTCCTTCATTATTTGTTCAAATAAGTTTTCAAGCCCTGGGTCTTCCTCCTTTCCTTCTGGCACCCCTATGATTCGGATGTTGGGATGTTTAAAGATGTCCTAGAGGTTCCTAAGCCTCTCCTCATTTTTTTGAATTCTTGTTTCTTCATTCTTTTCTGGTTGGGTGTTTTTTTCTTTTTGCTGGTCCACTCCATTGATTTGAGTCCCAGTTTCCTTCTCATCCCTATTGGTTCCCTGCACATTTCCTCTCATTTCCTTTATATTATCCTTCATTTGTTCAAGTAATTGCGACAATCTTTCTTCCAATCCTGTGAGCATCCTGATTACCAGTGCTTTGAACTGTGCATCTGATAGGTTGGCTATCTCTTTGTCACTTAGTTGTATTTTTTCTGGAGCTTTGATGTGTTCTTTCATTTGGGCCATTTTTTTCTCTTGGTGCACCTGTTACTTTAAGGGGTGGAGCCTTAGGTGTTCACCAGGGCAGGTCAACCCATGTCTGCTGTGTTGTGACGCTGTCTGTGGGGGCGGGGCCTGAGAGAACAATGGCGCTTGCTCTGTTCTCCACACTTCCCCCCTACCCACAAGCAAGTTGGGCCCTTCTTTGCTGGCTCCGGGGTGAGTGGACGGGCCTGCACAGTTCCAAGTCCCTGTGGGTCTCCCCAACAAACTCTCCTGTGAGGCAGGGAGTTCCTCCCACTGCCACCTCAACCCCCACAGGTGTATTCAATTGGTGGTTTGAGGCTTTATTTCCCTGCGTTGGTGGGCCGTGTGGTCTGTTCCGCTCCCTAGCTTTTCCTCCTGGTTTATCTGCACAAGAATGAGGGACCGCCCAGTCCACCAGTCTCAGCCCCGGATTCGCTGAGTGCGCCTGCCATGTTCTGGCCAGGCGCGCCCACCATGGGCCCTCTCCAGGCAGATGGAGCGTTGCTGGTACCACTCCACAAACCACATCTTGCCGAGTGCTCCCCACCCAGCTCCATCCCACTTATCGGTCTGAATGAACGTGTCTTCTTTAACTCCTTGGTTGTCGGACTTCCACTCAGTTCAGTTTTCTGTCAGATCTGGCTGTTTTTGTTTTTTAAATTGTTGTTTTTCCTCTTTTGGTTGTGCGAGGAGGCACAGTGTGTCCACCTATGCGTCCATCTTGGCCGGAAGTCCTCCTACATATCTTCTTAACATTCATTTCTTCTCCAGCAAGTTTGTACATATTTAACTTAGTAGATTTTATACTATAGTGTCTTTCAAGTCACATATTTTGCCCCTTCCTTCTCTTACCCCATTTTACCTTCCTCTTTCCTTGTCTTATTTTCATTTCAAATTTTGGTATCCCTCTTGTAACAGCTCGTTTCCATTCTGCACTCTTACTATTTCTCCCCCATCCAGACACACAAAACCAATTTTCTTGTCAGTGGTTATCTCACATCCTTTTTCCCTGCTCTTAAAACACCTGCATTCTCTCTCCACCTTTAGTAATCTTTGCTAGTTGGTTGTGGGTAGGGTAGTTGTTGTTGTACTTTTTTTTCAATTTTACCTCTAGAGCTTCAAAAATTTTGTATTTCAAATATCAAATTTTACTGGTCTCCTTTCCTAATTATTTTTGCCTCAAATTTTTGATTTTGCCATCTTAGCTTGTTTTTTTTCTTTTTTGTCTTTCTTCTATTTCTCTTTAATCCTGCTCTTTCATTTTTTTTATTCTCCTCTTTTTTTGTTTTTTTTTTCCTTTTTCCTTACATCCCACATTTTAATTTCTCCCTGTCTTAGCCTGGTTTTTGGTCCTCACTCTTAGTACTCCCTCTACCTCTATCATTTCAAAATCACCTCCCATTCCTCTAGACATCTCTTAAGCTTTTCTTTGTTTCTTTTTTCCCCTCTTATTCCCATACCAACTATATTAATTTTAGTGCATTTGTTGTTGATAATACTGTGGTGGATCTTTCTTTCCAATTTGGCTCTTATATTTTTTTATCAATTATTTACTATTTTTCCATCCTTTTTCCTTCTCTCTTTATTTTTTATGATTTTAATTTCTATTTAAACCTAATACTATACGCTTCCCTTCTCTTACTCCATTCCACCTTCCTCACTCCATTTTTTATTCATGATGTAAATTTTACTTTCTCTCTTCAAATTGCTCCAACTCCCAACTCCTATTAGTGCTCCTCCCTATACCTTCTCTAAACCATTTTTCTTTCAGTAGGGCATCTCATATTCGCTCTCCTTCCTTATAATAGCTTTAATCTCTTTATACTCTTACTAATACTGGTTCAATTGCTGGTGATAGTGAGATTGCAGGGGAAGTTATTTTTCCAGGTGTGGGATTGTTGCCGGGATTTGTGGTTTTCTTCTGGCAGCACCTGCACAACAGCATACAAGAAGTGGTGGGTAGAGTGACCCTCAGCCAACCAGCTAGAGGGAAGGACCCATCAAAGAAAAATCCAACAACAATCAAAACTCAGTTACATCCAGAGAGCAAACATAAAGGGCATAAAGGGCATCCCAAGAGCATCTAGTTCAGGTGATCAAGGAGACTGCACTACTGAATTTCACAGGCCTCCTACCATAGAAGTGCACACCACAAAGTCAGTATGTCAAAACAGAATAATTTAAGAAGCAGAAGCAAACAAGAAGAGTCTCATAAATAATGGGAAGATGAAGAAATAACCCCTAATAGAAAGGAAAGGAAGAATCCTCAGAAAGAGTGCTAAGTGAAACAGAGGCAAGTCAACTATTATATAGTGAGGTCAAAGCAATGGTTATAAGGAAGCTCAATGAGCTCACTCAGAATTACCAAAAATTACAGGGAAACAAACTACAAGGAACTCACTACAAACCATGTCAGCCTGAAAAAGGACCTAGAAACTATCAACAAGAGCCAAGAGGAAATGAAGAATACAATTTCTGAATTGAAGAACACAGTAGAAGGAATCAAAAGCAGGCTAGATGAAGAAGGGGATCGAATTGGTGAGCTAGAGAACAAGGTAGAAAAAACTCCCAGAAAGGACAAAATGAGGAAAAAAGACTGAAAAAGAAAGAAGAGGTGTTAAAGGAATGGCGGAACAACATGATATGCAATGATATCCATATAACAGGGATACCAGAGAAAGAAGAAAAGGACCAAGGGGTATACAACTTTTTATAAAAAGTAATGATGAAAAACTTCCCTAATTTGATGACAGAAAAAACCACACAAGTCCAGGAAGCACAGAGAGTCCCAATCAAGAGGAACCCAAAAAGGCCTACTCCAAGACACATCATAATTAAAATGGAAAAATTCAAAAACAAACAGAGAATCTTAAAAGCAGCAAGGGAGAAACAAGAAGTAACATTCAAGTGAACTCTGATAAGGCTACCTACCAGCTGACTTCTCAACAGAAACATTACAAGCCAGAAGGGAATGACAAGAAATATTCCAAGAAATGAAAAGCAAAGGCCTGCAACCAGGACTACTCTACCCAGCAAAGCACTCAATTAAAATGGAAGGCAAAATACGGATCTTGCCAGACAAAAGAAGGCTGAAGTAATACACCTCCACCAAACCAGCACTGCAAGAGATGCTAAAGGGACTGCTATAAAAAGAGGAAGAAAAACAGTGAGAGAAAAAAGAACAAAGGTACAAAGGGAGTAAAATGGAAACAAATAAGTACCTATCAATAATAAACTTAAATGTAAATGGATTAAATGCTCCAATGAAAAGACATAGGGAAGCTGAATGGATAAGAAAACATAACCCTCACATATCTGCCTACAAGAGACCCACCTCAGAACAAAAGACCTAAACAGTCTGAAAGTGAAGGGTTGGGAAAAAATAATCTAAGCAAACAGACAGGAAAAAAAAAACTGAGGTAGTAATACTTACGTCCAACAAAAGAGACTTCAAAATAAAGGCCATAAAAAGAGACCCAGAAGGACACTTCATAATACTCAAGGGAAGAATCCATCAAGAAGACATAAACATTGTAAATATGTATGCACCCAACACAGGAGCACCCAAATACATAAAGAAAATCTTGGAGGACTTCAAGACAGATATACACAGCAACACAATTACAGTAGGGGATTTTAACACCCCACTGTCAATAATGGATAGATCTTCCAAACAAAATATCCACAAGGACATTGTGAACTGAACTATGCATTAGATCAAGAGGACTTAAATATATAAAAGTCCATTTGATCTAATATATAATATATACTTGATATATAATATATAAATATATATTTGATCTAATATAAAAATATATTATATATTAGGCCTAATATATGTGTGTGTGTATCCTTTTTTCATCCCAAAGAAGCAAAACACACATTCTTTTCAAATACACATGGAATATTTTCAAAGACAGACCACATGACAGGTCAACAAACAAGCCTCAAAAATTCAAGAAAACTGAAATCATATCAAGCATTTTCTTGGACCATAAGAGTTTGAAACTAGAAACTAACCTCAAGGAAAAAATTCAAAAATATTCAAACTCATGGAGAGTGAACAGCATACTATAAAACAATGAATAGGTTAATAAAATAATGAGATAAAGAAAGAAATAAAAAGTTTCTGGAAACAAATGAAAATAAACATCCAATAGCTCAAAACTTACAGGACACAGCAAAGGCAGTCCTGAGAGGGAAGTTCATAGCAATACAGGCCTACTAAAAATGATAGAAACATTTCAAATAAACAACCTAACCTTACATCTACAAAAACTAGAGGAATAAGAAACAAAGCCCACAGCCAGTAGAAAGAAGGAAATAATCAAGATCAGAGAAGAATTAAATGACATAAAGACTAAAAGAACAATTCAAAGGATCAATAAATCCAGCAGCCAGTTCTTTGAAAAGATAAACACAATCAACAAGCCTTTAACCAGATTCATCAAGAAAAACAGGAGACAAAATAAAATCATAAATGAAAGAGAGGAGATTACAACTGATATTAAGAAATACAAAGTATTGTATGACATTACTATGAACAACCATATGCCAAGATATTTGAAAACCTGGGAGAAATGGAAAAATTCCTATAAAAATATAATCTTCCAAAACTGAATCAAGAAGCAGAAAGACTAACGAGACTGGTAACAGCTGGTGAAATTGAAGCAGCAATCAAAAAGCTCCCATCACACAGAAGCCCTGGACTGGACAGTTTCACAGGAGAATTTTACAAAACTTTTTTTTTTTTTTAAGATTTTATTTATTTATTTTCAGAGAGAGGATAAGGGAGGGGGAAAGAGCAACGTATGGTTGCCTCTCACGTGGCCCCCACTGGGAACCTGGCCTGCAACCCAGGCATGTGCCCCGACTGGGAATCGAACCGGGACCCTCTGGTTCCCAACCCGCGCTCAATCCACTGAGCTACACCAGCTGGGCTGAATTTTACAAAACTTTTAAGGAAGAGCAAACCCCTATCCTTTTCAGATTATTCCAAAAAATCCAAGAAGAGGGAAGACTCCAAAACTCTTTTTATGAGGCTAGTAACATCCTAATTCCAAAACCAGATAAAGACACAACAAAGAAAGAAAACTACAGGTCAATATCGCTGATGAACATTGATGCTAAAATCCTCAACAAAATATTGGCAAACTACATCCAGCAATATGTTAAAAAGATCATACACCATGATCAAGTGGGATTCATTTCAGGGGTGTAAGGATGGTACAACATTCACAAATCAATAAATGTAATACATCACATAAACAAAAACAAAGACAACAATCACATGATACCAATAGATGTGGAAAAAGCAGTTGATAAGGTACAGCATTCATTTATGATAAAAACACTCTTCAAAGTGGGAGTAGAGGGAGCATCAACTACTGTAGTTGTACACCAACAACATATCAGAAACAGAAATCACAAAAAAAAAAAAATCCCATTTGATAGAGCAAAAAGAAAAATAAAGTACCTAGGAATAAACCTAACCAAGGAGGTAACACAACACAACACTGAAGAAAGAAATTAAGGAAGACACAAATAAATGGAAGTATATACCATGTGCATGGATTGGAAGAACTGACATCATCAAAATGTCCATGCTACCCAAAGCAATTTATAGATTCAACAAAATCTCTATTAAAATACCAATGACATATTTCACAGATACAGAACAAACATTTCAAAAATTTATATGGAACTGTAAATGATCCCGAATAGCTGTAGTAATTTTGAAAAAGAAGAACAAAGTAGGAGGGATCACAATACTTGATATAAAACTGTGGTATAAGGCCACTGTAATCAAAACAGTTTGGTACTAGCATAAGAATAGACACCTAGATCATTGAAACAGAATAGAGAGTCCAGAAGTAGACCCAAGTCTCTATGATCAATTAATATTTGACACAGGGGAGCGAAACATAAAATAGAGTAAATATAGCTTCTTCAACAAATGGTGTTGGGAGATCAGGACAGCTATGTGTAGAAAAATGAAACTCAACCACCAACTTACACCATTCACAAAAATAAATTCAAGATGGATAAAAGATTTAAATATGTCATGATATCATAAAAGTCCTAGAAGAGAACATACGCAGGAAAATCTCCAATATTCCACACAGAAATATTTTCACTGATATGTCCCTTAGAGAAGGGACATAAAGGACAGAATAAACAATGGTATATCATCAAAATAAAGAGCTTCTGCACAGCTAAAGAAAACATCAGCAAAATGAAAAAGGAACCAACTGTATGGGAAGATCTATTTGCCAATGATACCTCAGACAAGGGTTAGATCTCCAAAATATATAAAGAACTCACAGGACTCCAGTCCAGGAAGACAAACAACCCAATTAAAAAATGGGCAAAGGACCTGAACAGACACTTCTCCAAGTAGGACATACAGAGGGCCCAGAGACATATGAAAGGATGGTCAGCATCACTAGCCATCAGAGAGATGCCAATTAAAACCACAATGAGATACCACTTCACACCAGTCAGAATGGCCATCATAAACAAATCAACAAATACACGCTAGGAAGACCGTGGAGAAAAGGAAACCCTAGTATATTGTTGGTGGGAATGCAGACTGCTGCAGCCACTGTGGAAAAAGTATGGAATTTCCTCATAAAACTAAAAATATAAATGTCTTGTGACCCAGCCATTCTACTCCTGAGATTCTACTGTAAGAACTCTGAAACACCAATTCAAAAGAATCTATGCAACCCAATGATCATAGCAGCACAATTTACAAATAGCCAAGTGTTGGAAGCAACCTAAATACCCATCTGTAAATGTGTGGATCAAAAAACTGTGGTACATTTACACAATGGAATATTACACAGTAGAAAGAAAGAAGGAACTTTTACTATTCTCGACAGCATGGAAGGAACTGGTGAAGTGAAGTAACCCAGGTGGTGAAAGACAAATGCCAAATGATCTCACCTATAAGTGGAACATAATCAAGAAAATGAGCAAGCAAAATATAACCAGAGACACTGAATATAGAACAAACTGACAGTAACTAGAGAGGAAGAGAGAGGGAGATAATGGAGGAAGGAAGGGAAAGGGTTGTTAAGCAACATGTATAAAGGACACATAGACAAAGCCAAAGGGGGGAAGAATAGAGGGTGGGAGGTGTGGGGGAAGTGGCGGTGGGAAGATGGATACAACTGTATTTGAACAACATTAAAAAAATGATTAAAAAATATAAAATATTACTAAAAAGATGTTTAAAAAACTGGCAAACATGAATCAAGTCAAGAAGAAAGTTAAAATGGTGGCCTAGATAAACATGGCTCGACTCCTCACAGGACCACATGAAAATTACAAAAAAAACTACAAAACCACTATTCAGAAGTGCCAGAAATCAAGCTGAATGTAAGTCCCACAACTACGTAATTAAAGAGGAAACCCCATCAAGACTGGTAGGAGGGGTGAAGATACAGAATGGGCTTGTCCCATACCCAGGTGTGGTGGATAAAAATGGGGAGAGATATTTTGGGAGTGATGGGTCCCTACAAGAGCCTCCCTAGCCCAGGGTTCCAGTGCCAGGAAGATAAATTCCCATAACTTCTGGCTATAAAAATCAGTGGGGATTGAGTCTGTGGAAGACGAACTATGAGAGTCCCAGGCAGTTCCTCTTGACCTGTGAAGGTTAAGTAAAAAAAAAAAAAAATTACAGTGTAGGTAGAGTGAGTTTGTACCTTTCAGATCAGCCATCACCTCTGAGCAGGGTTAAAGGGTCGTGCACAGACTTACTAAGACACCCTGACTCTGAGCTGAAGCACCCGGGCAGAGCTTGAAAAGCACCAAAGACATGGGGAGGAACTGAAGTGTCTGACATCAGGGTGAGTGCTAGGGGACAGCTTTCTCCCAGACAGAACTGCTGGCAGAGGTGATAGTTCCTTTTCCAACCCCTCCCCGAACAAAGCCGGCAGGTGGGTGCTATATCTGAGACTCCATCAACCAGGCTCACACTGTCTGCCCTACCCTGGTGATTCCCTGAGGCTTCACTCCACCCAACTTTCAGGCCCATCTAAGCTGTTTCCAGTGGCCTTTCTGTACGAATGGCTTGTCTTGGCTCATGTTTCAGATTTTCCTAAATCCTCTCAAACAAGCCGCATCTGCCCTCAGTAAGCCCCATACGTATTGCTAAGTGGTCCTAGGCCTGGCATTAGCAGCAGCAGGCCCTGGTTCACAGCTTGGCCTCACCTAGGCACCTCTAATCCCAGCGCAAGTAGAAACTATCTGCAGATCACTTTGTAGCTTATGCCAAGTGGCCCCAGACAGAACATAAGTGGTGGCTGACTTTGGCCTGTGCCTCCTGAGAAGCCTCAGAGCCTACAAACCCTGTGGACAGCTATAGACCAGGTCACAGCACCACCATCCAACCACCTCCAAAACAACACACTCACAGGCAAATCCAGCGGGCACCAAGGCTCTGCTTAAGAAAGTCCTGATCTGTAAAGTGGGCTCCTGCACAGCTGATACTCCACAGTGGTTGGAGGTGACTGGCCTGGATAAAGCCCTTCCATCGAAATGCCAACAGCAATCAAGGCTCAGTTACAAGAGGAGGGTGTACATATTCCACATGGGGGGTGCACTTTGAGTACCAAGCTTGCACCCTATAAGACACCTACTACATTAGGCACTCTACCAAGTCAAGTAGTTATAGCAGCTCTAACTAATATATAGGAAAAAACACAGGGAGACAGCCAAAATGAAGAGAAAAAGAAACATCCCAAATGAAAGAACAGAACAAAACTCCAGAAAAAGAACTAAACAAAATGGAGAAGGGAATCTACTAGATGCAGAATTCAAAACACTGGCTAGGAGGATGCTCAATGAACTTAGGAGAAGAACAGATCAACTCAAACAGAAATTCAGCAGCATAAAAGAGGACATGGAAACCATAGAAACGAATCAGTCAGAAATGAAAGAAACACTAACTGAAATGAGGAACAATTTACAGGGAATCAACAACAGAGCAGATGAAGCTAAGAATCAAATCAGCGATTTGGAATATAAGAAAGCAAAAATCACCAATCAGGACAGGAAGAAGAAACAATAATCCAAAAATATGAAGACAGTGTAAGGAGCCTGTGGGACAACTACAAACATACCAAAATTCGCATCATAGGGGTGTCTGAAGGAGAAGAGAGCGAGCAAGAAATTGAAAACCTATTTGAAAAAATGACAGAAAACTTCTCTAACCTGCTGAAGGAAATAAACATACAAATCCAAGAAGCAGAGTCCCAAATAAGATGAACCCCAAGAGACATCATAATTAAAATGCCACAGGTTAAACATAAAGAGAGAATCTTAAAAGCAGCAAGAGAAAATCAGTTAGTTGAACTACAAGGGAGTTCCCATAAGATTGTCAGCTGATTTCTCAGAAGAAATTTTTCAGGCTAGAGGGGATTCGAAAGAAATATTCAAAGTGATGAAAAGTAAGGACCTACAACCAAGACTACCCTACCCAGCAAAGCTATCATTTAGAATCAAAGGGCAAATAAAGAGCTTCCCATACAACAAAAACTAAAGGAGTTCATCATCACCAAACCATTATTATATAAAATGTTAAAGGTACTTATTTAAGAAAAAGATCAAAACTATGAACAATAAAATGGTGATAAATGCTATCAACTGTTGAATCTAAAAAACAAAAGCAGCAAACAAGCAGAACAGAAATAGAATTATAGATACAGAGAACATCATTTTGATGGTTGCCAAATGGGAGCAAGGTCAGGGAATGGGCAAAAAATGAGAAGGAATTAAGAAGTACTAATTGGTAGTTACAGAATAGCTATAGGGATGTAAAGTACATTACAGGAAACAGAACATATATATATGCATGACCCAGGGAAATAGTCAATGGTGGGGGGATTGCCTAAGAAAGTGGTAGGGGCTGGGTGGAGGGGGGCAAAAGGGGAAAATTGGTACCACTGTAATAGCATAGTCAATAAAATACAATTAAAAAATAAAATAAATACTGGTCAGCATTGGTTCTAGAAGAGGCAACTGGGTGACTAGAAAAGAGAGATTTCAATGTACATCACAATTCCTTTTGAACTTAGAAATATGAAAATGTATTACACACAAACTATTTTATTAAAAATTGTAAATGATATAGAATTGTATTTTGTTATGGAGTCACGTTTATGAGATATTAAGCAGAGGAAAAGGAATTCCAATACATTATGTATACTTTAACCCCATTTTTGTAATTATAAATTATACACCCACATGAAGAACCCTTAGAAGCAAACACACTAGAAAATGGTAGTATAGAGGGATTATGTGTTTGTTTTCCTTTTTATCCATGTTCTCCAATTTTTCTATAACAAGCATACTATCTATAAAATAAAAATAAAAGTTAAAAAGAAACTTAGAATGGAGTGGTATCACTGAAAACGACAGGCTAGGTAACCTCAGTGCTCTGTCCTCTACTTTTGCAGAACTATAGAGTCCAGTCAAAATGTACAACAAACAGGAGAAGCTTAATGAAAAAAAGAAGAGGCTGTAAGAGAGTGTGGTAGCATGTTTGTAAGACAGTGTGGTGGCATGTTTATTGTCTACCTACCCTCCCCCACCCCCAAAACTGGCACTGACTCTGCAGTCTGCTAATGCCTGAAGGAACAGCACAGACCTTATTATCTGAAGGACCAGCACAAGAGGTTATCTTTGTTTCACCCAACTCAAGTCAGAGTGTTCCCAGAGCAAGGGAGACTTCTCAGGTGGTGATTGCCAAAAATATTTAGAAGTAACAGTACTGGCTATAGAAGATAAGGAACAGGGATAACATTGGGACAAGAAATAGATGGAAAAGCCCAGGAAAGAATCAGGTGGAAAAGGAGATACATGGTGGAATAATGTTTTATTAAAGGTCTTGCACATAACTGAGAATTGAGAAGACCACACACATATGCAGGGTTAGATGCATGCATGCTCAGAAAAGAAGATGACCATAAAGCTTCACCTGTTTTGACTGTCAAGCTCTGTATGAGCAGAGGTGAAGGCTAAGGCAGAGCTTTAAATGGCCTGGCTAAGACAGGAAGAAGCGCCCCAACACAAAACCAATCAGTAAACTCTGGGAGAGTATATTTTTCTTTCTTTTTGTAAAATTCTTCTTTTATAAACTTTAGGCATTTAAGAAAACTGTCAAAACACTACCTGATCACTAAACTAAAAGAACACAGACTTCAGTGGCCATACCTGAGACAGAGTACACACCTTATAAAAGTAGTTTAGAAAAATTATTAAACAAAGAACAACCCAGAACAAACTGCAATAATAAGCTCCCAAAAGGAAAATCCGATTTTAGGAATTGTGACATCATAGGTATTAAAAATGTCCAGACTTTAATAATAAAAAATTATAAGGCAAACAAAATACTGAACAAATACTTTATATTAGTTATCTTAAGTATGCTCAAAGAGTAAAAGTAAACAACAGACAAAGAAATAAAGGAAATCAGAATGATGTCTCAACAAAAAGAGAGTATCATTACAAAAATGGAAATTATAAAAATGAACCGAAGAGAAATTCTGAGGCTGAAAAAAATCACTAGAGCTCCGACTGGTGTGGCTCAGCTGGCTGGATCTCATCCCACAAAGCAAAAGGCTGATGGTTCAATTCTCAGTCAGACCACATTCCTGGGTTGCAAGTTCGGTCCCTGGTTGAAGTGTGTATGAGAGGCAACCAATCGATCTCTCTCTCACATTGATGTTCATCTCCTGTTCTTTCTCCCTCCCTTCCCTTCCCTCTAAAAATAAATAAATAAAATCTTAAAAAAAAAAAAAGAAATACTAGAGGTTCATGCTTTAAAAAAGACATTAGACAGTGGCTTGAAGCCATATAAACAACCAACAAAGAATGGTAAAGTCAGCCACATAAATATAAATCCCAGTGTTGTACCTTTGATGTGCAACTCATTTTCCCCAATACAATTTATAGGTCAATGTATAAAACAATAATGATATATCTATGTTAAGCAGCAATGTATAAATTAGACATAATTTATGACAACAGTAACACAATAGGGGAATGAACTCTAAAAGACAGTGTTTTCATACACTATTACAATTTAGGTAGTATTAATTGAAACTTGATTGCTATAAAGTTATCAATTTGTAATCTCCAGGAAACCATAAAGAAAAAAATCCCTAAAAAGTCTAAAAAATTAAATGAAAAGAGAATCAAAATGATACTTCCGGCCAAGATGGAGGTGTAAGTCGACACACTTTGCCTCCTCGCACAACCCAAAAAAGGACAACAGCAAGTTAAAAAAAAAAAATAATATAACCAGAACTGACAGAAAATTGAACTGTATGGAAGTAGGACAAGCAAGGAGTTAAAGAAGAGACATTCATCCAGACTGGTAGGAAGGGCGGAGATAGGCAGCCAGCGGGGAGAGGACTCCTGGCAAGGTGTCAGATGGTAGAGCAGGGGATCCCATATTTGCATGAGGATAAACAGGAAGGAACAACTGAAGAGCAAGTCAGACCACACAACCCAGGGTTCTAGCGCGGGGGAAATAAAGCCTCAAAACCTCTGACTGAAAAAATCTGTGGGAGTTGTAGTGGCAGGAGAAACTCCCAGCCTCACAGGAGAGTTCACTGGAGAGACCCACAGGCTTCTAGAATGTACACAAAACAACCCACCCTGGAATCAACACCTGAAGGACCCAATTTGTTTGTGGGTAGCAGAGGAAATAACTGAAAGCCTGCCGAGAGCTGAGCAAGCAGTGCTGTTCCCTCTTAGACCCCTCCACCACTTACAGTGCCACAATGCAGTGATGTGGGTTGCCCACTGCTGGTGAATACCTAAGGTTCTGCCCTTTATTACTACACAACAGGCAGGCCAGACAAAAAAACTATGGTCCAAATGAAAGAATAGATCAAAGATCAAAAAAACCCAAAAAAACAAATAAGCAATGAAAAGATAGCCAACCTATCAGATGTAGAGTTCAAAACTCTGGTAATCAGTATGCTCAAAGAAATGGTTGAGTATGGTCACAAAATAGAGGACAAAGTGAAGGCTATGAAAAGTGAAATAAAGGAAAATAGATAGGGAACAAACAGTGAAGGGAAGGAAACTGGGACTCAAATCAATGATTTGGACCAGAAGGAAGAAATAAACATTCAACCAGAACAGAATGAAGAAACAAGAATTCAAAAACATGAGGAGAGTCTTAGGAACCTGTGACACAACTTTAAATGTTCTAACATCCATATCATTGAGGTCCCGGAAGGAGAAGAGGAAGAGCGAGAAAACGAAAACTTATTTGAAAACCTAATGAAAGAGAACTGTACCAATCTGGTTAAGGAAATAGACTTCCAGGAAGTCCAGGAAGCTCAGAGAGTCCTCCCAAAAAAGTTGGACTCAAGAAAGCACACACCAAGACACATCACAATTACATTACCTAAGATTAAAGATAAGGAGACAATCTTAAAAGCAGCAAGAGAAAAGGAGACAGTTACCCACAAAGGAGTTCCAATAAAACCATCAACTGATTTCTCAAAAGAAACCTTGCAGGCAAGAAGAAGCTGGAAAGAAGTATTCAAAGTCATGAAAGGCAAAGACCTACATCCAAGATTACTCTCTTCAGCAAAGCTATCATTTAGAATGGAAGGGCAGATAAAGTGCTTCCTGTTAAGGTAAAGTTAAAGGAGTTCATCATCACCAAGGCCTTGTTATATGAAACGTTAAAGGGACTTATCTAAGAAAAAGAAGATCAAAACTAGGAACAGTAAAATGACAACAAACTCATAACTACCAACAACTGAACCTAAAACAAACAAACAACAAAAAAGAACTAAGCAAACAACTAGAACCTGAACAGATTCACAAAAATAGAGATCATACGGGTGGTTATTGGTGGGGAGGGGGAGTAGGAAGAACGGGGGGAAAATACAGGGAATAAGAAGCATAAATAAACAGGGGGAGGTACAAATAGACAGGGAAAGGTTAAGAATAGTATGGGACTTACTATTCTTATAAGTTCCAAAGAACTTATATGTATGACCCATGGACATGAACTAAGCTGGGGGAATGATGGTGGGAGGGTGGGTACAGGGCAGAGGGGAATAAAGGGGAGAAAAAAAATGTGACAACTGTAATAGCATAATCAATAAAATATATTTAAAAAAGAATAAACCCTGCAATTAAAAGCAATAAATTGGCAGAAGAGAAAAAAAATGACCCAATTATATGCTATCTACCAGAGACTCACTTTACATCCAAAGATGTAAGCTGAAAGTGAAAGGATGGAAAAGACATTCCATGCCACACCAGCCCAAGGAGAGATAGAATGGCTACATTAGTATCAGCCAAAACAGACTAACTGTTAGACTGAAACTGTAACAAAATACAAAGAAAGACATTATATATTGACAAAAGGGTCAATATATTGACAAAAGGGTCAATATATCAAGAAAATACCACAATTATAAATATATATGCAACAAACTACAGAGCCCCAAAATATATAAGGCAAACACAGGAAGAACTGAAAGTAAAAACAGACAGTTCTTCAGTAATAGCTGGAGACTTCAAAAAACCATTTCTGAAGAATGGAACAACTAGACAGAAGTTCAATAAAAAAATAGAGGACCTGAATAACAGTCTAAACTAACTAAACAAACTGACTAATATAGAACACTCCTCCCAACAACAGAATTTATATTAAATGCACATGGAACATTCTCCATATGTTAGATCTCAAAACAAGTCTCACTAACCTAAAAAAACTAAAATCATGCAAATTATCAATACCAGAAAAAAAACTGAAAAAAAATCACAAATATGTAGAATCTAAAAAATAACTCATTGAAGTAAGTAAAGAAAAAATTATGCCCTGTTGGTGTGGCTCAGTGGATTTAATGCCAGCATGTGAACAAAAGCATCACAGGTTCAATTTCCAGTCAGGGCACATGCCTGGGTTGCAGGCCAGGACCCCAGTAGGTACCCCATGAGAAGCAACCACACACTGATGTTTCTCTCTCTCTCTTTCTCCCTCTGTTCCCCTCTCTAAAAATAAATAAATAAAATCTTAAAAAAAAATTATGAGTGGAATAAAATACTTTGAGATGAATGAAAATGAAAACACAACATAAAATAACATGGAATGCAATGAGGACAGTGCTCAGAGGGAATCTAATAGCTATAAACACCTATATTAAAAGTGAAGAAAGACATCAAATCAATAATCTTATTCTATACCTTAAGGATGTAAGAACAAACAAAACCTATGCTTGTACAAGGAAGGAAATGATAAAGACTAGAGAAGAGATCAATGAAAGCAAATAGAAAAACAATTGACAAAAGTAATAATACCAAAAGTTGTATGAATGAAAAAAAGTTTAACAAAACTGACAATCTAAGTAAAAAAGAGAAAAAATTCTAAATAGAAGTATCATAGATGAAATCCAAGACGATAGGCCTTATAAAATACAAATTACTACAAGAGAACACTGTGGTAATTGTAAATTAAAAAAATAAAATAATCTAGATGAGATGGACAAATTCCTACAAACTACCAAAGTGACTGAAAAGGAAGTAAATAAAGACCAAAAAACAGGAAAAGAGATTAAATCAGCAAATCAAAAATCTCCCAACAAAGAAAAGCCTAGAACCAGAGATTTCACTGGTGAATTCTACTCAAATATTTAAAGAATTAACCCCAATTTTTCACAAAGCATTCCAAAAATTAGAAAAGAAGGCAAAATTTCCTAACTTAATCTCTGAGACCGCCATTACCTTGATTCCAAGTCAGACAAAGACTACAAACAAAACTGTAGACCAAATATCTTCTCAGTACAAATGCAAAAATCCTCAACAAAATATTAGTAAGCTGACTCTGGCAGCATATTAAAAGGATTATACAGCATGTATAACTGAAATTTACCCCATAAATGCAAGGATGAATCAAAATATAAAAATCACTCAAGGTAACATGCCGTATTAATTGAATGAAGCAAAAGAACATACATAATTGTCATAATGGATACAGAAAAGGGATATGACAAAATCTAACTTACTTTCATGTTAAAAAACAATCGACAAACTTGAAATAGAAGAAAACCTCCAGAACATTATGAAATAATTTATGAAAACCCACAGCTAACGTCATGCGCAATGGTGAATGACTGAATGCTTCCCCCTAACATCAGGAACCCAGCAACATGGATACCTGCTTTTGCTGCTTCTATTCAAAAATGAACTGACAGTGCCAGCCAAGGCAATTAAAAGGCTTGGAGAGGAAGAAGGGAAAGTATCTCTCTTCACAGGTGACATTAACATATTAATATGTAATATAAATAAAATATTTTAAATAATCCAGCAAGAAAATTTAGAACTAATAAACTCAGCAAAGTTGCAGGACACAAGAGTAATACACAAAAATTAGTTGTGTACATATTAGCATGAACAATGTGGAAAAAAAAACTTAAGAGAACAATCCCATTCACAATAACATCAAAAATAATAAAATACTTAGGAAATTTTTATCCAATGAAGTGCAAGTCTTGTAACATGAAAAACTACAAAATATTGCTGAAAGAAATAAAAGACCTAAATAAATGAAAAGACATCCTGTGCTTGTGATTAGAAAGTATTAAGATGACAATGCAACCTAAAGTGATCTACATATTCAATGTAATATCTATCAAAATTGGGGTTCCTCTATCAATTCCAATGGTGTTTTTTACAGATATAAAAAAGAAATCCTAAAATTCACACAGAGTTTCAAGGAACCCCAAATAGCCAAAACAATCCTGAAAAAGAAAATCATAGTTCGAGGACTCATACACACTTCCCAGTTTCAAAACTTATCACACAGCTATAGTAATGAAAACAGTATGATATGGGCATAAGGATAGACATTTTAGATCAATAAAACAGAATTGAGAGTTCAGAGATAAACCCATACCTTCGATTGTTTTATAACAAAGGTGCCAAGACCATTAAATGGGAGAAAGAATAGTTTTTTCAACAAATGGTGTTGGGACAACTTGGCATCAACATAAAAAGTACTGTTTGACATTTACCTCACACCATAAACAAAAATTAACTCAAAAGAGACTAAAGACCTAAATACAAGAGCTGAAAGTATAAAAGACTTAAAAGAACACAAAGGAGTAAATCTTCATAACCTTGGATTTGGTAATAGATTTTTAAAGCTATGACACCAAAAGCATAAGCAACAGAGGAAAGAGTAGGTAAATTGGACTTTAGCAAAATTAAAATCTTTTATGCATCAAAAGACACTATCAAGATAATCTACAGAATGGAAGAAAATATTTGCAAAGCAGATATCTGTCAAGGGTCTAATGTCCAGAATACATAAATAAATCTTACAACTCAATAATAAAAATACAAACACCACAAATAAAAATAGCCACGAATTGACATTCCTCCATAGATGATACAAAAATGGCCCAGGAGCACATGAAAACATACAGAACATTATTAGTCATTATGGAAATATAAATAAAAACTACAGTGACATTCTACCTCACATTGACTACAGTAGCTATAATTAAAAACAAAAAAAGTGCAGTAACAAGTGTTGACAAGGATATGGAGAAACTGTAACTCTCATATATTGCCAATAAGACTATGAATTGGCAAAACCACTGTGGGAAGAAGTTTGGTGGTTTCTCAATAAGTTAAACAGAGTTACCATACAATTCAACTATTCTACTCCCAAAAGAAGTGGAAACAGGTATTCAAGCAAAAATTTTTATATGCTTGTTCATAGCTAATTACAATAAGTGAAAAGGTGTACATAACCAAGATGACCATCAAGTGATGATATATAAACAAAATATGGTATATCCGTACAAAGGAGTGGTATATCAACAAAAAGGAATGAAGTACTCCTATAAGTTACAATGTACATAAACCTCAAACACATTATGCTAAGTGAAAAAAGCCAGATACAAAAGGTCTCATATGATTCATGGGGCCTTTTTTTACATGAAATATCCAGAATAGGTAAAGCCATAGAGACAAAAAGCAGATTAAATGGTTGCCAGGGGCTGAAGGGAGGGGAGAATGGGAATAACTGCTTTGTGGTTACTGTGTTTCTTTTTGGGATGATGAATTATTTGGGCCTAGTGATGGGGCTGGCACAATCATGGGAATAAACTAAATGCCACTGAACTGTACACTTTAAAATGGGTAATTTTATGTAAATTTTACCTTAAGAAAAGAAGGAAAAATCAGACATTTTATAAGTCTTTAATTTACCACAGGAGAAAAATAATTCTTTAATCTTATAAATCCTTTCCAACTTGGATGCAGTTATTTGTCACAATCTACAAAAATGCAGATATAATTTAATTCATTCAACAACAACTATTTTATGTTTCACATAAAATAACTCATTAAATTTTCTCAAAAATGTAGATAATTTATTAATTCATTCAACAACTATGTATTACGCACATGCTCTAGTAATGGGGGATATGAGTGAGAGAACTAATTTTCCTATTTGTAAGGGAGACAGATAGTAAATCTGATAATACATGGCAATATGAGCTTTCGAAATACATGGGTAATGACTTTTCTAATGGGGGGACATTTGGGCAGAAACCTGAAAAGTGACAAGGCAAATAACGAAGAAGTGTGTGGAAAGAGAGCTCCAGGAGTGAGAACAGCAAAGGCTTAGCAGCAGGAGCACATGAAGCACTTTTAAGACGGCGGCAGTGACCAGGGTGGCTAAAGAGGGGAAACCAACCAGGAAGGGTGGTAGAAGGTGAGGTATGAGAGGTAAACTGAACCAGGCTCTGTGGGGCTTGAAGGTCAAGATAAGGATATGGAGTTTATTCTGTTTGATGAGGAGCAGTGGAAGGTTCTGAGCAGGGTAATATCATCATATTTTACTTTTAGGAGGTTTTACTCTAGCTGTTTTTGGGAAAAATCAGACTGAAAAGAGACAAAAGTGAAAGCAGGAAAACACTTCAAGGCAGCTGTAACAGTCTGAATGAGAGATGATAGGGGTTTGGAATAGAGGGCATCTGAAGCAGAGGGGGTAAGAAGTTGTCAGATTCAGGACCTATTTCAAACACAGAGCTAATCAGGATTCCACTTCTAAGAACTTAATTCAAGAACGTAATTGTAGCTGTTCAAAAAGACTTACAGACAAGGTTATAAAAAAATAGGATGCTGATAACTGAATACAAGTTGATTAGTTTAATAAACTCTAGATCAGCCATAAGCTAGAAAAGATGAAGTCATTTAGAAACGATGACATTAAATATATAATGACAAGAGAAAATGTTCATAATGTTAAGTGAAAATAATAGGTTACAAAACAAAGTCTCCAATATTAATTAATCTATATTGTCCAAATAAAATTTATAGAAAAAAACTGAAGGTTATACACAAGCATGTTAGCAAAGTTTCTCTCTGGCTTGTGGAATCACACATTTGTAACTTTTTCCTTTGAGCTTCTGTAGTTTCCAAATTTTCTGTAATAACCATGTATTACCTTGATGAGAAAAAATAATTTTTAAAGTATAATATTGAAAAGAACATTTTCAACAAATAAGATTACTAAAGAATAAGCACTCTAATCCATTAACACTTTGTACTTACCATCACTTTTCGCAAAGTGTATCTTTTGGATCGAATGTCATCCATAAGCATTTCATAAGGAGTGAGCTGATATTCAATGGGCAAAGGGTTGTACTGCCGCTCTTGGACCTTTTTAAGTTTTACTCCATTCCGCAAATCCCTCATCACCTGTACCCAGAATCGAGCCTGAAAGTACCAATGGTGGAGAGACATAAATGAACGAATTTACTAGTTTCCTATAAGTACCTACAGTCATACAGAAAAATTAAGAGCTTGGATTATAAAACAATGAGAAAAAGCAAACAAAAACAATTTAAAAAAATAAATTTTAGGATACTACCCAGTGGGTCGAAAGCCTGTAGGGAATCGAAAACCTATGACTGGTGAAACACCTGGGTATAAATCTTCACTAATCCACTGTGGTAGGCATTAACGGCCTCAGTTCTTCAGGCCTCCTTGTGCCTACACTGTTATGTAGCTTTGCTCACTAAAACGGAAGACTGTATTTCTCACACTGTGACTTTGGGTTGGCTATATGATTTGTGTGGCCACTGGATTAGTAATGAATATGACATGACCAAAGGCTTCAAAGTCAAATGCACAATGGGCTGTCACTGGTACTTTTATTATTGCCATGGGACATCATGCCTGCATTGGCATGATGCCCACTGGCATGATCACCTAGAAGAATGAGACATACATAGAGTGGAGTTAGTACAATTCAACTGATCTGCAAATTCATGAGTTAAGTATATGTTATTGCCTAATGCCACAGTGATTGTGTAGTGTTTGGTTATAAAGCATTATAGTGACCACAGTAAATTGATATAACCACCTACTAGCTATTAGACATCCAGTAAGTTGATTCAACTTTCAGAACCATGGCTTCTTCATCAATGAAAGAAAATAGTACTTCAGAATTTATTCAGAAGATCAGAGATGTTCTCTACACAGAAAATGTGTTCTGTATACAGAAAAACTCAAAATTGACAATTTTTGTTATCTTTACACAAATTATTTAATATCAGTTTTCTTATCTATAAATAGCAAGTATACCCCTCAAGAGAATATATGAACTACTTCTAACACATATTAAATATGTATATTATTATATGTTAGGCCTTTTGTTTTCCTGCTTATAAGCTATGGTATCATGGTCCCTACTTCAGAAAAGTAGATCAATATGATATTTAACTGACATATAGTTTTTTTAAAAATTAATAACTGGTTCAAATGGCTACTTAAATATATTAAAAATCAAGAATTGTGTATATAAAATAACTGATTAATTTTCTCAAAAATGTCCTTAAAAACAATTTGTGATTAAAAAAGGAAGTATACCATTTCTTATTCCAAAAAGGTGTTGAATACTTAACGCTAAGGTATATTCATACAGGGTGTCCAACCTTTTGGCGTTTCTGGGTCACACTAGAAGAAGAGTTGTCTTGGGCCACGTATTAAATACACAAATACTAACAAAAACAAAAAAATCTCCTAATGTTTTAAGTAAATTTATGATTTTGTGTTGAGCTGCATTCATACCCATCCTGGGCTGCATGTAGCCTGCAGACGGCAGGTTGGACACCCCTGCTTAGAACATCTTCTAAAATGCTCCTTTTTAAAATAAATTCTTACATTCTGCCATTAAAGACATTCTAATATATCCCTAAAATACTTAGGTTTCTCTCTTGGGTATGGTGTTGTGCCAACTTCTCTACTTTTCTTACTTGTCCTTTAAGATCCAGCTGAAGTACGATCTCATCTTTTAAAAATATTGTCTCTTCTTGTGACTTCCTCAGGCTTTAAGAAAACCTGACATCCGAAATTTGGAATTCTTGTAATAGATAAATTAGGGGATGACCATTCACATAGTGTTGGCTACAATTTACAAAAGGACTAAAACAGATTTATTTTATGTAGCCAGCTCTTTATGTATTATTGTTTGGCAAAATTTTAAATATGACTTTTAAAAAATTAAAGTCATGGTTGTTATATAAAATAATGCACAACTGTCATTGTATGTATTCCCAGAGGTTTTACCATTTACCCCTTATTCCACTAGGAATATTCTGAGATATATCAATCCAGCCATTCAAGAAATTCTATTCCTCATTTCATTTTAATCTTTCTAGGTAATTCATTTTAATGGTCTTATGAGAAAGAAGCTGGTGATTGAGGCAAATATAACTCCCTTTAAAGTTAGTGCATATCTTGTCAGTGATCATGCTACTTTTTAAATGAGGCTGACATAAGGCAATAAATTAAATTTATACTAGGTATTTGCTAATTTCTGAACACCTGAGTTATTTCTCTGGCTTTAATATTCAGGAAAACAAATTTTAAAATTTAACAGCCAAGATAAAGTACACCTATGGCAACAATACCAGAGTAGTCTCCTATACAAGGGAAACTTATTAATCAATATTATTGTAAAATGACAAATAATATTAGCTTATAAGACAACATAAGGTATTTGTTTTTAAACTTATTTTTTTTTTTCATATATATTTTATTCATTATATTACACTTGTCCCAATTTTCCCCCCTTTGTCCCCCTCCATCTGGTACCCCCATTTCCTCCATCAATCCCCTCCCCCTTAGTTCATGTCCATGGGTCATACATTTAAGTTCTTTAGCTACTTCATTTCCTATACTGTTCTTAACATCCTCCTGTCTATTCTGTACCTACCAATTTGTACTTCTTAATCCCTGCACCTTTCCCCCATTGTCTCCCTTCCTTCTCCCAGATGATAACCCTCCAAAGGATTCCATATCTATGATTCTGTTTCTGTTCTTTATTTGCTTAGTTTGTTTCTTAGGTTCAATAGTTGACAGCTGCAAATTTATGTCATTTTACGTTCATAGTTTTGATAGTTTTCTTAAAAGAGTTCCTTTAACACCTCAAATAACAAGGGCTTGGCAATGATGAATTCTTTTAGCTTTATCTTGTCTGTGAATCATTTTATCTGCCCTTCAATTCTAAATGATAGCCTTGCTGGATAGAGTAATCTTGGATGTAGGTCATTGCTTTTCATCACTTTGAATAATTTTTGACAGCCCTTTCTAGCTTGCAAAGTTTCTTTTGAGAAATCAGCTGTCTTATGGGAACTCCCCGGTATGTAACTCTACTTTTGTCTTGCTGCTTTTAAGATTCTCTCTTTATCTTTATCCTTTGGCATTTTAATTATGATGTGTATTGGTGTGGTCCTGTTTGGGTCCATCTTGTTTGGGACTCTCTTTGCTTCCTGGACTTGAATGTCTGTTTCCTTCACAAAATTGGGTAAGTTTTCTTTCATTATTTTTCAAATAATTTTTCAATTTCTTGCTCTTTTTCTTCTTCTTCCAGCACCTCTGTGATTCGAATGTTGGTATATTTGAAGTTATCCCAGAGGCTCCTTACTCTGCCCTTGTTTTTTTTGGATTCTGTTTACTTCTTGCTATTCTGAGTGAATGTTTTTTTCTTCCTTATGTTCCAAATTGTTCATTTGATTCTTGGCTTCATCCCCTCCACTGTTGGTTCCCTGTAAATGTTTCTTCATTTCACTTAGAGTAACATTCATTTCTCCCTGGGTCTTTTGTATGCTGTTAAAGTACCCAATGAATTCCTCGAGCATCCTAATAACCACTGTTTTGAATTCTGCATCTGATAGATTGCTTAACTCCATTTTGTTTAGTTCTTTTTCTGGAGTTTGGTTTTGTTCTTTCATTTGGGCCATACTTCTTTGTCTCCTCATTTTGGCAGCCTCCCTGCATTTGTTTCTATGCATTAGGTAGAGCTGCTTTAACTCCTTGTTTTAGTAGTATAGCCTATTGCAGAAAAGTGCACTGGTAAGTTGTATAGGGTGGAGCCTTAGGTAATCACCAGGGCAGGGCAACCCATGTCAACCAGATTGATGGAATCTCCAATATGGTGTTACTGCTCTGTGGCCCTGCGTTGGAGAGGGCTCAGAAAGAGGACAACGCTGCTGCCTGGCTTCTGGAGTTTTGTCTGGGAGGAAAGTGTCTTCTGGCACTTGCTCTGATGCCAGACATTTCAATCTCTTCCTGTATGCCACTGATGCCCTTACAGGGTTTGTCCCAGTGCTGAAGACAAGAGGGAGTGAGTCTGTGAAAGTCCTAAGTCCCTTGTGGGCCCTTTAAAGGTGACTGCTAAGGATGCAGTTTCTTCCACTGCCCCAACTCCCACTGATTTTTACAGCCAGAAGTTATGGGGACTTATCTTCCTGGTATTGGAACCCTGGGCTGAGTGGTCTAATGTATGGCTGGGATCCCTTGCTCCCAATATCCCTCCCAATTTTTATTCACTACATGTGGGTGTGGGACCACCCATTCCACATCTCCATGTCTCTGCCCCTCTTACCCATCTGGATGAATGTGGCTTTTTTTAAAGTATATTCTATTGATTATGCTATTACAGTCATCCCATATTTTTCTCTCCTTTATCCTCCTCCATCCTTTACTTGCCTCTCCTTCAGCACCGCCCCCTCTAGTTTATGTCCATGGGTTGTCATATAAGTTCTTTGGATTCTCCATTTCCTGTAGCATTCTTAAGCTCCTCCTGTCTATTTTATACCTACCAATTATGCTTCTTATTCCCTGTACCCTTTCCCCTATTCTTCCCTCTCCCCCTTCCTGCTAATAATCTTCCACATAATCTACATTTCTGTGATTCTGTTCCTGTTGTCTGCTTAGTTCGTTTTGGTTTTAGGTTCAGCTGATGATAGTTTTGAGTTTGCAGTCATTTTACTTTTCATAGTTTTGATCTTCTTCTTTTTCTCAGGTAGTCCCTTTAACATTTCATATAATAAGGGCTTGGTGATGGTGAACTTCTTGAACTCGACCTTATCTGGGAAGCACTTTATCTGCCCTCCCATTCTAAATGATAGCTTTGCTGGAGAGAGTAATCTTGGATATAGGTCCTTACCTTTCATGACTTTGGATATTTCTTTCCAGTCCATTCTTGCCTTCAAGGTTTCTTTTGAGAAATCAGCTGATAATCTTATGGGAACTCCTTTGTAGGTAACTGTCTCCTTTCCTCTTGCTGCTTTTAAGATTCTCTCCTATCTTTACTCTTGGGTAATGTAATTGATGTGCCTTGGTGTGTGCTTCCTTGGATCCAACTTCTTTGGGACTCTTTGAGCTTCCTGGACTTCCTAGAAGTCTATTTCTTTTGCCAGATTGGGGAACTTCTCCTTCATTATGTTTTCAAATAAGTTTTCAGTTTCTTTCTCTTCCTTTACTTTTGGCATCCCTATGATCTGGATGTTGGAACGTTTAAAGTTGTTCCAGAGGTTCCTCAGCCTCTCCTCCTTTTTTTACTTTTTTTGAATTCTTGTTTCTTCATTCTGTTCCAGTTGCATGCTTATTTCTTCCTTCTGGTCCAAATCATTGATAGAATCCCAGTTTCCTTCCCTTTACTGTTGATTTCCTGTATAGTTTTATTTCACTTTGTATAGCTTTCACTTCTCCCTTTATTTTGTGTCTGTACATGATCATATCTGTGAGCATCCTGATTACCAGTGTTTTGAACTCTGCATCTGGTAGGTTGGCTATCTCCTTGTTGATTAGCTCTTTTTCTGAAGTTTTGATCTATTCCTTCACTTGGGCCATATTTCTTTGTCTCAGTGCACCTGTTACATTGTAAGGGGAAGAGCCTTAGGTATTCACCAGCATGGGGCAGCCTACTTTGCTGACTTGTGGCACTGTATGTGGGTAGTGGTCAGAGAGGGAATAATGCAGCTTGCTTGGCCCTTGCCCCACTTTCAGTCACTTCCCCTGCTATCCACAAGGGAATTGGGCCCTTCTGTTGCTGATTTCTGGCTAGGTGGATTTGTGAACCTTCTAGAACCCTGTGGGCCCCTCCAACGGACTCTCCTGTGAGACTGGCAGTTTCTCCCACTGCTGCAACCACCATTGGTTTTTACAGCCAGGGGTTTTGAAACTTTATTTTCCCGTTGCTGAAATCCTGGGTTGCGTGGTCTGTCTCGCTCCCCAGTTGTTCCTCCTGGTTTATCTGCACAAGAATGTGGGACCACTTGGCCCATTAGCCATAAACGTAACTTCTTTAATTCTTTGGTTGTCGTACTTCCACACAGCTCGATTTTCTGGCAATCCTGGATGATATCTGTTTTGTAGTCTAGTTGTCATTTTTGCTGTCATCATGTGAGGAGGTCAGCCATGTTTTCCTATGCCTCCATCTTGACCAGAAGTCTCCTGTTTTTTAACCTTACTCTTTCTTTAATGTTCCAGGTTAATATTCTTCCAAATATCTCAGTAAAGATATAGTAAATAAATTAAGACTACTGCAAACAGGAAATACTGAAGTTACCATGTATAGAAAATCTGATAAACAATGGAATAAAACTTGGCAATAATACAAAATACCCTACGAATATAAGCAACCACATGGATGAAATTTTAAAAGAATTATGCTGAATAAAATAAGCCAAGAAAAACCAGTACATACTACTGATTACATATACACGTTTCAGAAAATGCAAACTAATCTATGACAGAAAGCAGATCACTGCTTGCTTGGAAACTGGGGAGGAAGGAGGATTATAAAAGGGTATGAGGAAACTTTGCAGAGTGATGGATAGGCTTATTATTTTGATTGTGGTGATAGTTTCATGAGTATGCATGCATATATGCGTATGTCAAAATTTATTAAATTGTACTTTTTATGCATTTGTACTGTTTGTGCATTTATTGTATGTTGGCTACACCTTGATAAAGCTGTTAGAAAAGAATATGGCAAATGATTAAAATCTAGTATGATCAAAATCAAGTTGTTCATATCCCCTAAATCTACATCTTTTGCTATTCCCTCATTTAATGATTCTACTCCCTAATTTATTTATCCAGTGTAATTAATCTGAAAAATCAGAATCCTAAAATGTGCCTTCCTGATGACACTGAATATACCTCAGTCTAACTCTGTGACATTCACAGCCCTGTCTACGAGGCCATCAGGCCTGCTCGACTCTAAACATATATGAGAGGAGGGATTCAAGTATCTAGAACCAGGTCAGAAAAACAGTAGTGTGTCACATGAATAAACTGCCATCAACTGTTCTAGAAGTCTGTCTTCTGTTTTATGAAGGCAGAGACCCCATATTATTCATTCTGCACTCCCAGGGCCCATATATGGTAACTATTCATTAAATAAATAAATGTATAATACTACACTATAGTTTCATACCTTATCCTGAAACAGAGCTAAACTGTGACTTACAAGAGTATGCTAAAGTTTTATTATAATCAGAAAGGTCAATATTTTAAAACACTAAAAATTACGAGAGAAATTAGAGTAATTCTAATAAAATCAGATAGTTTTTAAAAACAGGGAATTGATATTTCCTCTAATGTAAGACCAGGCATTCAAATTCAGGTAATGTCAATTCATACTATAGTCCTTAACAACCAGCTACAATATTTCTTCAATACTAAACATAACAGGGAGAATATCCAATTATCTTACCCAGTCAATGTTTTTCAGCTCTTCCAGATCTGTGTTAGATTCATCGCTCTTTTCCATTTCCTGAATCTTCTTAAGATTCTACCAGTTGAAATAAAAATATGTGGCATAAAAATTTCATTAAGTTATTTCCTTAAGTTAAAATTTCTAATGAATACCTTAAGATAAAATATAAACGAAAGTGTTATTGAAGCAGGTAGTACAGATAGCAGGTTCAACACAATAACCAATTCTTCAGGGAAACCTTCCCTTCCTCCTTGACTAAGCCAAATCTTCCTGTTATACAATTTTAGAGCACCATAAACCTTTCCTCTACAGTTCTTATCAACACTAATTTTATATTTGTTTGTGCCTTCCCACTACACTTCATGACTCAGATTTCTGTTCTCAAAAGCTAATATAAGCACAGTAACTTTTCTGATGCTCAATATATATTTGTCAAGTAATTTAATGAATAAATTTCAATATATAAAATGTCATTTATTTTAAATTTGATACATATATATTGAAAAATAGTTATCACAATAAGGTTAGTTACACTTCCATCACCTCACCTACTTACCTTTTTTAAAATGGTGGGAATATTTAAGACATATTCTCTTTACAACTTTCAAGTATATAATACAATGTTGTTAACTACAGTTCCCATGCTGTACATTAGATCCCCAGAACTTATTCATCTTATAACTGGAATCTTGTACCCTTTGAAATTGCATTAATTCAACATTTGCAATTTTTAAAAAATCTTGATCGGTGAAACATACATTTGCATATTGTTTATACATTTGTGTTATATCATTCCTACTTACAATAATTCAACTCTAATATATTTTGCTAAATGTATTTGCCTAATTACATTTGCCCCAAGTTTAAATGTACTGTATGACACCTAGCTTGTTTTATATGAAAATAATGAATATTTAAATGAAATATTTCTAAACCATTTATTTTTAGAGTCTCTACATCTCAGATTAACCACCTGCAAAATAAGAATAGCACTGCCTGCTTTTTTGTACTTAATAATGCATGGGAGTATTAATATAGAAAGAATAAAATTACTATGACTTGAAGAAAAGGTGGTATAAATAATGCAGTATTTCCTCTCTCCCTAGGAAAGAAATTAGGAGGAGAAACGCATATTTGTTTCAGAATGTTTCCATAATTATTATTTAAAATTTTTAAAAAAATCCTCACCCAAGGATATGTTTATTGATTTTAGAGACAGAGAAAGAGAGATAGGGATGGGGGAGGGGAGAGGCAGAGAGGAAGAAGGGGGAGAGCGAGAGAGAGCGAGAGAGAGAGAGAGAGAGAGAGAAAATATCAATGTGAGAGAGAAACATCGATGGGTTGCCTTCCATATGCTCCTGGACTGGGGATCAAATCTGCAACCTAGGTATGTCCCCTGACCAGGAATCAAACCTGTCACTTTCGTGGTGTAGGGGACAAAGCTCCAACCATCTAAGCCACCTGGCCATGGTCATAATTATTTTTAAAAGAGAAAAGTCAGGTTTTCTGCTTGTAACTACGAACTAAGAGACTTGCCACTCATGAGTCATGGCCTAAGTTCCCTCTTTGGGCCTCTTGGGCCCCATCTTTAAAAGGAAGATACCACCATCTCTACCTCACAATGTTGTATTTAAAATACAATCAGTCAAGCATAGCGGAACCTTGTATATACAGCCTCTGGGGAAAAGAATCTCCCAAAACATGCATATCCTAATTCTCCCCTGTACTGCCCCAGCCCCATCTCTTTGCCTTCCAGAGCCCTGACCTTTTCCAGTGGTCTTGACTGCTGCTCTTGGCTGCAGTAGGATGCTAAGGGCAGCTAATGAGTGCTAAGCCTTTAGGTAACCATCATTTAACCCCAACCATAACCCATGTTACAGGGGAAATTAAAGCACATAAATGCTAACTAACATATTTGAGGTCTCCTCAAAGGTAAGTGATGGAATGAAAGTAATGCAGGTGGGTACAAGGGTCTCAGACATGAGATAAGACATGTGGAAGGGATGCCAGACAATGAGAATGGTCCTGCTGGGAACATAAGTGTCCTGATGCTGCCCCCCAGTGACTTAGATAATTCTTAGAAAGCAGCTAAATAAAGTTCTACTTTATTTTTGCTAAAATAAATGTGTATGAATTGATAAATTACACAAGGAAAAAGAATAGAATTTATGTCTTGCAACTGATTTGCAGATAATGGGTACCTAACATCTGGTGTGGTATTATGTCAAAATCTCAGTAATAATCATTATTACATTATTACTAAATTAGGACTCTCAGTGTTCTATTTGTAAAGATGTACCAGAGGTATTAGTATATACAATATTTCTGATCCCTAATTTTTTCTAGGGATTATTAGTTATCTTTTAATAACTCTCTGATGATTTAAAACCACAGTTTTCAACCCAAGTCCACAATCTTAAAGAAGCATCAAAATCAGAATTGAGAAGACCATAAAGGAGAGGCACACATTTACTACGTTCCTACATGACTGCAACCCAGGCTCCATCCCTCAAAGAATTAAAGAATACCTTATTCTATTGACTAGAAGAGTCTTAATTCTGTTCTTTTTTTAAACAGTTAAAATGGTGAAAGAAAAGACCTGTAGGAGGTGAACTGCCTCTGGGCACCCTAAGACTCTATCAGGCTGTGACATCTGTCAGCAGCAGCACTCTGCCCTCCCCCATCAAAAACAAAATGAAAGCTGGGAAAAAGTACCTCAGCTCTATTTCCTCAAACTCTAGCTTTAGGGCATTTGCACTGGCTGGCTCTCTTCCTCCAATGCTTTACCCAAATATCCACATAGCTAATTCCCACACATCTTCATTCTTACACAAAATGTCACCTTCTTCTTCTTTTTTTTTTTTTAAGATTTTATTTATTTATTTTTAGACAGAAGGGAAGGGAGGGAGAAAGAGAGGGAGAGAAACATCACTGTGTGGTTGCCTCTCATGTGGCCCCCACTGGGGACCTGGCCAGCAACCCAGGCATGTGCCCTGACTGGGAATCAAACTGGCGACCCTTTGGTTCGCAGCCTGCGCTCAATCCACTGAGCCACACCAGCCGGGGCTCAAATGTCACCTTCTCAATGTGGCATACCCTGATCATCCTACATAAATGCCAAGCCCCATGCCTTGGACTTTTTCTGGAGAGACCTCATATAAAGCAGATTATTTTAGCTACAGAAGAAACTGAACATATCATGGTGCTTTTCAACATAGAGTGACTTTAACTTCCTCTTTGTACACAGAAGTTCAGAAATCAACAATTTTCCCAAACACTCTGCTTTTTTTTTTTTGCTGTGAGCATGTCTTTCCACCCAGCTATCCCACAAGTTCTCTTATCATATCTTCTGTTATAAATATCTTCAAATTCCAAACTCTGTAATCCTGGGATGATTCAATAAATGACTAGATAACTGTAACAGAAATCCCAGGGAAACCATTTTTCTCCTTTGTATTTCCATACAGCTCTTTTTATATGTGTAAGATACAGAGGTTGAACATGAATCTAACTCATTATTACAGCTCAGCCTCAGCATAAGGATCCCACATCGTGAGAATACTCACCAGATTTAACTAGCTGCTAATGGAAATCGTCACAAGAGCATTCGAGAAGGGGCAGCTGAGTAAATTGGACTCTAGACCCTCCACACACTCTCCTTCTCTCTCTCTCTCTCTCTCTGCAGCTCCACTTTTGCATCCACCCCCTTTAATATGTTGTACATCTATTATTTTCTTTGAACAAAATGTTCCACCACTTAAAATCATTGCTCTGAAAGATGAAGTATAATGCCTTAGAAGCTGTGTCCTAACTTAAAACCACTATATTTAAATTAGAATTTTCCACAGAAGAAACTGTATGTCAATGAAGAGAAATACAAAGGAATTAGTTTATCAAATAAAATGCATTCAAAACAAGTAAAATTAAAGGGTAGTATTTAATAGGTCAAAACTCTTGGTTTCTCATTTCTGAGAAACAAAAAACGTGATCAGAGGACTCCACTTACATTGTACTCAAAATGTTATAATCAAAATGCTTAGCATGAATTGAAGATCATATAAGTGTAAAATTGTCATCTCATAATAAGAAAACTGTAAACTAAAACTATGAGAAAAATTTGCACTTATGACTTAAAAAACACATTGTGAAGAGGCAGGAAAATATTACACATTTCTAAGGAGAGTATCAATTAGTAAATTTCTATGGAGGAGAATTTCATAGTATTTTACGAAAATTATAATGCACATTTCATTTGACAAAGCAATTCTACTTTTAGGAATCTGTCCTATATATATGATCACATCTATGATAAATAAATTAGAAACTACGCACAGCGGCATTTTTTTGTAATAGCAAAAGACTGGAAATGACTTAATGGCTGTCAATAGAATGCTGACTTAATCAATTACAGTATGTCCACAAAACAAAATATTATGAAGACATAATATATGATCTCCAAGACATAGGAAGTTTTCGCATAGCATAAACAAAATGAAAAATATTGATGTTTTTGTTATATATAAACTATCTCCATTAGGACAAAGAAGAAATTAACACTATTTATTGTCTATGGGAGAGGAACTGTGTAGTTAGGAGACAGAAATAGGAGACTCCTAGAGTATGAACCATGTAAATTTTTTATTTGTTAAAGTAAGTCAATTAAATTGGGGGCTTCCAAAGATGGTAGCACAGGTAAATGAGGTACTCTCTTCCTCCCACAATCAAATCAAAATTACAACTAAACTATAGAACAACCATCATGCAGACCCTTCTGAAATTTGGCTGAACAGAAGTTCTGTAACTAAGAATATAAAGAAGTCACACTGAGACTGGTGGGAGGGGCGGAGAAATGAAATGAGCTGGTCCCACACCCACACATGGTGGTTAAAAATCAGAAGGGATATCTTGGCTGCAGAGGTTCCCCCTGAGGAGCAAATGGTCTCAACCCCATACAAGGCTGCCAGGATGCCAGGGCAGAAAGAGAGGCCCCCAAACTTCTGGTTATGAAAACCAGAAGAGATTGTGGTTAAGTGGGATGAAGGTATTCTGGAATCCCAAGTGCTCCTCTTAAAGGGCCTGGGCACAAACTACTCAGATTCATTCATTCTAAACTCTAGCACTGGGGAAGTAGCTCAAAAGCCACCAGAGACATAAAGGGAAAAACTGAATTATCTGGTTTTGAGGCAAGTATTGGAAGGGCAACTTTCTCTCAGACAGAAGGGCTGAGCCCTCCTACAGAGAGCCAGCAGGCAGGCCCCATATCTGAGTCTCCATCAACCTCACCAACACTGGTCACCCCACCTTGCAATTGCTGAGACCTTACCCCATCTGAATTTGGGCGCATCCAACACTTATCCAATGGCTTTCCCATACAAAAAGCCTATCTTGGCTCATGATGCAGACTTTCCTAATCTATCAAAGATTTACAAGCCCCAAACAAACAGCATATGGCCTTGGCATTCCCTCTTGCTAAGTGACCCTAGGCCTGGCACTAGTGGCAGGTGGCTTTGGTTAGCCGCTTGGCCTCTCCTGGGCACCTCCAGCCAGTACAAGTAGCAGCCATCTGCAGATTGCTCTGTAGCTCATGTCGGGTGGTACAGATAGCGCACAGGCAGTGGCTGATCTAGAACTGCACCTCAAGGGAGGTGCCAGCTTCAGACCATGCTGGAACACCACCCAATTAGCTTCATGAATGTCACACTCATGGAGCAAACACACTGGGCATCAGAGCCCTGCTGAAGTGAGTCCTGTAGCACCTCCATAGTCAGTCCTCACAGCAGCTCAGTCTAGGGTTACACCCTCCCCTTGACATGCCAACAACAATTAAGGCTCAAATATAAAAGGAGGGTATACAGAACCCACATAGGGGGTGCACCTCAAGTTCCCAGTTCAGTTGATCAAGGAGGCTGTGCCACCAGACCCTATAAGATGCCTATTACCAAAGGCCACTCTACAAAGCCCAGGAGATGTAGCAGCTCTACCTAATACATAGAAAGAAACACTGGGAAGCAGCCTAAATGAGGAGACAAAGAAAAGCCCCAAATGAAAGAACAGATCAATACTCCAGGAAAAGAACTAAACAAAATGGAAAAAAGCAATCTACCAGATGCAGAGTTCAAAACACTGGTTATAAAGATGTTCAGTGAAGTTGGGAGAAGCACAGATGAACTTAGTGAGAACATTAAACAAAGTGATAGGAAACATAAAAATGGAGATAGAAACATAAAAAAGAACCAGTCACAAATGAAGAATACACTAACTGAAATGAAGAATAATTTACAGGGAATCCACAATAAAATAGATGAAGTAGAGAATGAAATCAGAAATTTGGAAAAGGAGGAGGCAGAAAACACCCAATCAGAACAGCAAGAAAAGAATCCAAAAAAATGAGGATACTATAAAGAGCCTCTGGGACAACTTCAAGTGTACAAACATGTACATCATAGGGGTACCAGGAGGAGAAGAGAGAGAGCAAGGAATTGAAAACCAGTGTAAAACAATAATGATGGAAAACTTCCCTAATCTGGTGAAGGAAATAGACATAGAAGTCCAGGAAGCATAGAGTCCCAAACAAGGTGAACCCAGAGGGGTCCACACCAAGACAATCATAATTAAAATGCCAAAGGTTAAAGACAAAGAGACAATCTTAAATGCATCAAGAGAAAAGCAGTTAGTTACCTACAAGGGAGCTTCCATAAGACCGTCAGCAGATTTCTCAACAGGAACTTTGCAGGCTAGAAGGTATTGGCAAGACATATTCTGTGTGATGAAAAGCAAGGACCTAACAACAAAGATTACTCTACCCAGCAAAGCTACCATTTACAATCAAAGGATAGATTAAGAACATTCCAGACAAGAAGCTAAAGGAGTTCATAACCATCAAACAAGTATTAAAAAAATGTAAAGGGAAGAAGTAGTAAAGGAAGGAAAAGGAGAACAAGAAGATGAAGAAGAGGAAGAGGAACAGAAAGATGAGGAAGAAAAGGAGAAGGAAGAGGAGGATGGAAGAGAGAAAAGGAAGAAGATAAAGAGGAGGAAGAAGTAAAAGAAGAGGAAGAAAAAGGATAAAAATATGAATAATAAATAGCAACAAATACATATCTATCAACAATTACTTTAAATGCAAATGGATTAAATGCTCCAATCAAAAGACATATGGTGGCTGAATAATAAAACAAGACCCTTACACATGCTGTCTACAAGAGACTTCAATTCAAAAGACACACACAAACCGAAAATAAAGGGTTGAAAAAAGAGATTTTATGAAAATGGAAACAAAAAATAGTTGGGGGAGCACCCTGGCCAGTGTGGCTTGGTTGGTAGGAACATCATCTCTTGCACTAAAATGTCAAGGGTTAAATTTCTGGTCAGGGCACATACCTACTAAGTTGCCTGTTCAGTCCCCTTGATGGGAAACTCAAATGTTGGAAAACTTTTAGCTTCAGGTAATAGCTAATAAGCTTAGTAATCAATGTGTGTATAAAGCTATTGTTTCAGGAAATGAAGGTATGACCCACCTTGACTCCAAGAGACGATAAGCAGTTCTACCTTTGTGCCTCAGGACTGCAAGCAATCCAGATGGTAACTGAACCATTATATTCCAGGGTGGGACGCCCACCACCCAGGACACATATAAAGACCAGCACCCAGGACACAGATGAAAGAATGATGCAGGTTTTTATCTGATTAACTTTTCCCTGAATTCCAAACCCCTTACCTACACTTCTCTTCTCCTTATAAAAAGGTTTGGTTTAAAATAGATTTTAAGATGGTCTGTTAGGGTACAAATCTGCCATCTTTTCAGATCATCAACCATCTGAATAAAGCACCCATAAAGATTCAATCCCTCTCTCTGCTTATTGGGTCTGGTAGGTGACAGGCAGCATGAATACCAGCTTTTCCGGTTTCACCCATCAGCGTGCAGGAGGCAACTGTTCGATTTTTCTCTTTCACGTCAATGTCTCTCTCTCTCAAATCAATAAATGTATCCATGGGTGAGGATTAAAAAAAAGTTGGGGTAGGTAGCAATACTATTTCAGACAAATAGACTTAAACAGTCTGTAACAAAAGACAATGAAGAACCTGGCAATTCCACTCCTGGGTATTTATCCAAAGAACTCCAAAACACAAAAAGACATATGCATCCATATGTTTACTGCAGCATTATTTACAATAGCTGAGATATGGAAGCAACCTAAGTGTTCATCAATAGATGAAGAAGTAGTACACATGTATAATGGAATATGACTCAACCATTAAAAAAAAAAAGGAATCTTGTTATCTGCAACAACATGAATGGACCTAGAGGATGTTGTTGCTGAGTGAAATAAGCCAGAGAGAGAGAAAGACAAATACCATATTATTTCACTTATACGTATGTGTAATCTAAAAAACAAAATAAACAAACAAACAGAACAGAAACAGACACATAGATAAAGAGAATATTTTGACAGTTGCCAGAGGGAAGAGTAGTTACAGAGCTGGGTGAAAAAGGTAGAGATTAAAAGTACAAAGTAGTACTCACAGAACAGTCATGGGGATGAAAAGTATAGCATAGGGAATATGGTCAATAATGTTGTAATAACTATGTATGGCGTCAGATGGGGACTAGATTTATTAAGGTGATCACTCATAAGTTATATAAATCACTGGGTTTACACCTGAAACAAACATAATATCATACATTAACTGTAATTAAAAATTAAAAATTATTTAAAGTTAATTAAACTTAAAAAGTTACAGGACCCAAAAGGTAGAAGAGTTCTGACAGACTCTTTTAGGTAAGAGTCTTCTGGCACATTTTAACAGGAAGAGTAGTGAGGAAAACACAGGTGCCTAGGGCATAGAAGGTAATTTAATTATTGCTAATAAGATGAGTGCTCTGCACATTTACTAATCTTCACATAATAATAAATAAAATAGAAGAAGACAGATATTGACAAGGACCCTGAGAAATTATCAATGATAGATGGTCTGATTAAAATTAATGAATGGCAACCTTACAAACAGACATCTGATCATAGATTCTTTCTTTCAAAAAAGGTATGTTCACCAATTGGAGGAATATATATCCAATTTACCTTTTGGGAAAAATTTATAGCTAACTTAAATGTCACAGTTTTATTACTGTAGGTGATGGGAGCAGGCATGAGAAGAGAAATATAAAGAGACTATAAGAAGCCAATTAAAATGCAGTTTAACATGTGAATGTCTTGTAGCTTCATCTTTGTGGTTTCGAGTAAAAGACAGTCTGAAGCCATGTGACAAAATGTCTTAATACGAATTCATGTGTTTATTGGCAATGGCACTTGTTTATTGGCTGATAAGATATTGTGGGTGGGAAATATCTGATTTTTTCAGCCAATTGCAGGTTATAAAATATAGTTAATTTGCTTGGGAAACCTCCCCCCAAATCTTATAAAAGCCTTCTCAATTGCAAAACTATTGTTTTTCCTCTTAACAGAAAATATTTTCTCAGTAGGTAATATTTCATTTTATATTATTGTGTATAATACTCTATTTGAAGTAAAATATTTTAGCAACAGTTTTATTAAAGATAAACAACTCAAAGATTTCATCATGAAATTATGATTCTTGCATAGTACTAATTGAAATAATATATGTAAATCAGAGGAACTTCCCTGTCAAGATGGAAGCGTAGAAGGACACTCTGTCTCCTCACACAACCAAAAGAAGGACAACAACAAATTTAAAAACAAAAAACAACCAGAACTGCCAGAAAATCAAACTGTATGGAAGTCCAACAACCAAGGAGTTAAAGAAGAAGCATTCATTCAGACTAGAAGGAGGGGTGGCAGTGGGCAGCTGGGGAGGAGAGGACACACAGCAAGGCAGCGGCTAGAGGACTGGGTGGGCAAGGTGTTGGCTGGCAGCCAGGGTGGTCCCACCTTTGTGTGTGGATAAACAGAGAGGAACAACTGGGGCTCAAGACAGTCCATACAACCCAGGGTTCCAGTGCAGGGAAATAGAGCTCAAAACCTCTGGCTGTAAAAACCTATGGGAATTGCAGTGGTGGGAGAAACTCCCAGCCTCATAGGAGAGTTCGTTGGAGAGACCCACAGGGCCCTAAAACATACACCTGGGAATTAGCACCAGAAGGGACCAATCTGCTTTTTGGAAGTGGGGGAAGTGACTGAAAGCTGGCCCAGAGCTGAGCAACCGACAATGTTCCCTTTTAAACTCCTCCCCCACATACAGTGCCAAAACGCAGCCACATGCATTGTCCCACCCTGGCAAAACCTAAGGCTCTGCCCCTTACAACAAAACAGGCACGACAAGACAAAAAAATATGGCTCAAATGAAAGAACAGATCAAAGCTCCAAAAATATAACTAAGTGATGAAGAGATAGCCAATCTATCAGATGCAGAGTTCAAAATACTGGTAATCAGGATGCTCACAGAAATGGATGAGTATGGTTGCAAAATAGAGGAAAAAGGGAAGGCTATGCAAAGTGAAATATACACGGAATCAACAGTGAAAGGAAGGAAACCAGGATTGAAATCAACAATTTGGAGCAGACAGAAGAAATAAACATTCAACCATTACAGAATGAAGAAACAAGAATTTTAGAAAATGAGAAGCTTAGGAACCTCTGGAACAATTTTAAATGTTCCAACATCTGAATTATAGGGGTGACAGAGGATATGAGGGAGAGCAAGAAATGGAAAACTTATTTCAAAAAACAATGAAGGAGAACTTCCCTTATCTGGCAAAGGAAATAGACTTCCAGGAAGTCCAGGAAGCTCAGAGAGTCCCAAAGAATTGGGCCCAAGAAAGCACACATCAAGGCACATCATAATTAAGTTACCCATGATTAAAGATAAGGAGAGATTCTTAAAAGCAGCAAGAGAAAAGAAGACTATCAGCTGATTTCTCAAAAGAAACCTTACAGGTAAGAAGTGGCTGGAAATAAGTATTAAAAGTCATGAAAGGCAAGGACCTGCATCCAAGACCACTCTATCCAGCAAAGCTATCATTTAGAATGGAAGGGAAGATAAAGGAGTTCATCATTACCAAGACCTTATTATATGAAATGTAAAGGGATTTATCTAAGAAAAAGAAGATGATCAAAAATATGAACAGTAAAATCACAACAAGCTCACAACTATCAACAACTGAACCTAAAAAACAAAAACCAAAACCAAGCAAACAACTAGAACAGGAAAAGAATCATAGAAATGGAGATCACATGGAGGGTTATCTGTGGGGAGGGGTAAGGGGAGAATGTGGGAAAAAGGTACAGGGAATAAGAAGCATAATTGGTAGGCATAAAATATACAAAGGGAGGTTAAGAATAGTATAGGAAATGGAGAAGCCAAAGAACTTATACGTACAACCCATGGACATGAACTAAGGGGAAGGAATGCGGGTGGGAAGGGGGATGCAGGGCAGAGGAGGATAAAAGGGAGAAAAATATGGGACAACTGTAATAGCATAATCAGTAAAGTATACTTAGAAAACGAAAATACAACTCTAGAAACAAAATGTGGTATTTATTAGGTTAAAAAAAGAAATCCATCAAACTGATGAATGTCCCTAGTGTTGTAAGATGAGGAGGCAGCAAGGGAAACACGCATAAAAAGACCACAAGAATTTTTGTTTTTGATCCCTAATTCTATGACAGACTTGGTGATATAAATATGGTCCTTGTCCTGAAGTCACAATCTAGTGAGAAATAGATGTAAACAATGATTACAATACACTGTGATAAGTGATAGAAGTCAGAGCAGAATGCTCTATGAATGAAAGAGAAGAAAGATATTAACTGTTATCAGAAAAAACATTTCAGTAGAGTAGACATTTGAGTTAGGTCTGCAGAATAAGTAGAGATTTTCTAAGTGGGAGAAGAGAGAAAAAAGACATTTTGAGTAATTGCAGAGGCCTTAGGAGATCAGGGACTGGAGGAAGGGTAGTAGAAAAAGCATTATGTAGTGGGAAACAGTGAATGAAGGGCCCAGAGAGGTCAGATTGTGGCCCCATTGCACATACTAAGTAATACTGTGTAATACTAAGGGATTTACACTTTCCCCTTGTATCAATAAGCCAACATCTTTACCCAGAAGTATAATACTATAGCACAGACTGTATGTGAAAAGGAAAATAAGGTTAGGAGCTTTGTCACAGCCCAGGCAAGAGATGTTCAACTGCTGCCTAAGAAAGACACAGGCAGGGAGAATCTGCATTCTGGAGACAGTCAACAATCTCAGGGAACCAAGATTCAAATTTGGTGGTAATATATCAGATCTACAATTCTGAACCACAGATTCTCCAATTCATTCAACACTGATCAAATATTTACAGAGGCCCTATTACAATGGGATATAGCAGTAAATTAGAGAGAAAAGGTCTCCGCCCTCAATGAGATTAGATTCTAGTACAAGATATCAATGAGTAAGAAAAGCAACCAACAAGACAACTACAGACTGATGGCAGCTAGGAAAGAAATAAGTAGGGTAACATGATTTTAAAGAAAAAGGCTGACTGTGATAAATATGTAAGGGTGTTTAGTGGAGGTGTGAGATGTCCTTTCAGCTGAAGTCTGAAGGAAGCAAATGGAAAACTATAATTAAAAGGTGAATGAAGACAATTTATAAGAGGAATTTAAGATGTCAACAAGAATCTAATTAAGCACCACAGGTAAAGTCACACTTCAGAAGAGATCAGAGAGCATAATAATCAGATAATCAGAAATGACAATCCACACCTGTCTTTGAAGAAATCCAAGATGGCTTAACTATATTAGACATCTTATCCCTCAAAGATCAAAATGTCTAGAATATTCTACCTTAGTTGTGGGATTGTGTATATGTATGATGCAAGAAAGGGAAAGGGGTGAGAAAATTTTCATCACTTTGAGTACAGGATCAGAAAAAGCATTTCAGAAGAATGGATATTTGAATTAGGTCTTGGGAATAAGTAGGCATTTTCTAAGTGAGAGAAAAGAGGAAAAAGACATTTTAGATATTATGAAATATGCATTATGAAAAGACAAAACAAATTTTAAGTTTAAAAATCTATTTCACATTCCTTCTAATGCTGAGTTCTTATTGCAAGTATATGAGCATGTAATGTTCCATAATGCTCAACTGTGTTTACTGTTCATTCATTTATGATTCATATTATTGCATTAGAAATTCCTTCTTTGCAGGGATTTTTACCATTAAATTTTAAAATACAGAATTTTTAGTCCATACTGACATCAATATAGTACTAATGTTACAGCTCAATATTGACAACATTGAATTGCTGTCCTATAAAAAAATCCATCTCAAATTTACAATATAAAATAATATAAAATATAATAACTTCATAGCAAATTTTATTAGGCATGCAGTTAAAATGTTTACCTTTATATATTTTGCCTATACAAAACTGGTACAAAAGTGAGGAAAAGCTTGTTGGACAGGACAAAGATTTAGTTACATGGGCTATATTTTCTCTAGGCAATTCTGTAACTAGAAGGAATCTTAGCATGTTTAATTGCCCCCCTTATACCTTTTTTTTTTTAAAAGATTTTATTTATTTATTTTTAGAGAGAGGGGAAGGGAGGGAGACAGAGAGGGAGAGAAACATCAATGTGTGGTTGCCTCTCACGTGGCCCTCACTGGGGACCTAGCCCGCAACCCAGGCATGTGCCCTGACGGGTAATCGAACCGGGACCCTCTGGTTCCCAGCCCACGCTCAATCCACTGAGCTACACCAGCCAGGGCCCCCCTTATACCTTTTTAAAGACAAGTAATCAGAAATTTGGCAAAAGAAATCTAGCAAAGGCTATTTGACTTATGAAGTCACATGAATAATGAGTGGAAGAATATGATTTATCAACAATAAAGGGGCTTTTTAACATGACCAGTGTTAATACAAATATTTTAAATATAAAATAAATTTAAAAATGAGTTATTTGCTTGAAAAAAAGGATTCTTCTTTCAAGAGAAAGATTCTTTTTAAACAACGCACTTCTCTGATACCTCAAGTATTTTCTACTGCAGTACGTATAGTTGCACTGTGCAGAAATGTATTTACTGGAGAATTGAAGTGGAGGGACAAGCACACTAGACAATCTCAACATGGAGGCAATAATCGTTGGGGCATGTAGGAACATACTGGAATAAAATCAACTCACTTCCCAGTCTTAATATTATTTTATTTCAGTATTTTACATTTCTATGATACACTTGTCCTTTCCCATTTCAGATCTCCATGTTATTTCATACTGAAACTTAACGTGATACCTTCCCTCCTTTTATCCCATTCCTACTTATGTGCATGTGTGAGACACACAGACACACACATGCACACACATTCACTTGTGAGCACTCTTCTTCCCCCAACTCCAAATTTTATTCTCTGGGGCTCACACATACTTCTTTCCAATCCTGCTGAGAAGCCTATACAGCAAAGTAAGAACCACAGGATTGTTCACGAGGTTATTTAAATGGAGAATTAAACAGGGCCACTTCAGAGTTGTAGAAATACAATGCAGGACAGCAGCAGATATTAAAAGTTTGATGAACTGATAATTAATTTCACTTAACAATAACAAAACTACCTAGACAGCAACAAATTAAAGAATAATACCAATAATATACATGGAGGGAACTAAGGGGGAGGAGGGAGGCTGGGGAGGGAAGGTGGGGGCTGGGGGGAGGGGAGGGGAGAGGATGTAAATAACTGTAATTGAACAACAATAAAGTAATTTTAAAAAAATGTAAAAAAAAAAGAATAATACCAATAATATAATGTCTCTTTTCCTAATAAAAGCATTTACTTTTGAAACTCTCAAGCTAAATTCTCCACTCTCCATCCCACATGCTCACTAGCCACATTTGCTGGCAGGGTTTGGGCTATGGCGGGGCACTGGCAGCGGGGCGGAGGCTGTCTCTTCTTTCATATAACCTGATGCACACTAAATGGATTGCTTAGCTAGCTAGACCCTCCATCTATACTTACATGCAAGGATATCAAATTGCTTATGAGACACTATAATATGTATTTACTTTCAAGGATATCAAATTTCCTTTGAGCAACAGTTAACAGCAGCCCTATCCAAATCTTCTCTATCATTAGGAGAATAACCTTAAATGATCTCAACCACTGTTTAAGAAGGAAATCATCACATCATGAAAAGAGATTAGGATGAAAGTAAACTTGATTTCTAAACAGATGATGAACTACAAAACCTTGTGCTTGGTAATGCAGCCAGGCCTAATAAATGTATTACCACTTTATAGAACAAGTATTAATACTCACAAATAGATTATGGATTTTATATTTTAATAAATTGCCAATTGAGCATATATGAAATTCAATATACTTTTTCCTATCGACTTGGGAACATTATCATCATACTAAAATTTCACTCTAATTTTATACACATAAACATACACACATACACAGTACTTTGAAACATCACTGATAATCAGACAAACTTGTTGATTTAGAGGTTATTACTTTGAAAGTTCCAACTGATATACACCAACTTATAGGCATAGAAGATTGTCTGATTCTTAAAATGTATAAAGTATTTTGAGATCTTCAGTAAGAATACCCAATTAACACAGTATTTTATTAGGAGAATGAATTTATTACTCTTAAGGAAAGGTTAAAATGACTAACATACATATATGAAAATATTGTGTAATTTTAAGAAAGCTACATGCATTCGCAGAGGAAAAGGAAATCCATTTAAACCCTCTAAGACTGTATTGCTAAAACCTCAGTGTTGACAGGAAATTTATACAGCATAAAATCTCTAATTAAATGATACAGAATGTTCTTAAGTGTCAGGATTTCCATATATTTTCCTGCTTGCCTTCTCAAGGCTGATTATTAAATGAATTCTGTGTGTAAAAAAATGGCAAGAATACTCAAAGATCTCATGTATATCCCTGAAAAGTTCTCATAATTACTAGAAATATTGGCCAAAATGTTTCTAATAGTTAGAAATGCTTTCAAAACTGACTTCTTTCCAAGAGAATGCCTGAAAAACACACATAGTATATATATTTAGTTCAGCAACCATTTCTAGAGTATTTCCTACATGTACATACTATGCGTTAAGAGTCATTAACATAACATAATTTAAAATACAGTCAGTTATCTCAAGAAGCATCTTGTCCAGTTGTGGAGAAAAAATTACAAATACATAAGCAAACAACTACTCTGGAGTATAAAAAGTATAAGACTGAAATGTATACAGGCTGTGGAGGGCATAAAACTTAGAGCTGGAAAGAGGTCATGAATATTTCACATGGAGATAAAATGTGAGCAGGGTTTAAATGGATAAATAGGAATTCACCAACAGACAAGGGGAGAAAGAATTTCCAGGCAGGAAGAAAAGAATGTGCAAGGGACACAGATAACTAATCATACGATGTATTCAGAAACTATAAGTAATTTTGATTGGATAGTTTAAAATGCAGAGAAGATGGTGTTGAAAAGAAGAATAAAAACACAAGCAGATGAAATACCATGACGAGCCTGAGTGAAATACCATGCAGTTTTAATATAAGTGATAAGGAGCCATACTAATCAGGGAAACAACATGGCTCTGGCAACTTGCCAGATGATTAGAGGTCAGGAAGGATGAGCCAAATTGAAAGTGATAATCAAGCCTTTACTCACCTACTGGAGCAATGCAAACAAGAGGCCAAAAAGGATGTTTTGTTCCCTTTGTTCCATTTTTTCCCTATGGAACAGCACGGAGCAAGGGTCAGGTGATGTGTAATGCAGGTCGGGGAAATCTTTCTCCTGCTGAGGAGTGCTGGAAAAAAGGCTCTGCCATCTGATGGACTGAGAGGGCCAGTGGGAGGGAAAGAAGAAAAGCGAGGAACAGAAAGTTCTGAGTCAGAGGAGAGGAAAGTATCTCAGCCAGGGGTCTTCAAGTGGAGGCACTTGGGCTAGGAATATAGCTGTGCAAATGAACATGGCAGACCCAGTGGGATGCTCTGAGTCCTTGTAACCACCTGCAGGAGACCAGAGTGCAGTACACTGGCTGTGCGCACCAAGTCCCATGTGGAAAGGGCAGCTTCCCCTCTGAGGTCTGCTAAGAAAAGCCAGTATATGGTCAAGCCTGAAAGATGTCACAGAGGTTTGGGCCTGGAGCTGAATTCCTCAGATCAGATCTGTGATCTATAAGAATCATTTATTGACCATGTAAAAGATGAACTGGATGAAGAGGATTTCCAGTGATGAGGGGACCAGCAGGAGGGTAGTGTAGTAATCTGGTTGGACATGGAGACCTGAACTCCTGATAAAGTGACTGATTCTAGTCTATGTAGGAAAGGAAATGAATTCAGGAAGGGCTGATAAACTGGAAGAAAATGGGGGAGGCAAGAACTGGAAGACTAGGTCATGTGGCAGTGAGGGATCAAGCTCAAGGGCAGGGATGAAAGGAAGGGGCTACGAGAGCCCCTGCATGATTTCCAAGGTGAGATGATTGCAGGTTATTTTCAGGACAAAGAGGTGTTCAGGTAGAGTACTGAGGTAGAAGAAAAGTCAAGAAATCAAAGCTACGCTTTCTTTTTATCAAAGAAATCACTGAAGATGATGGCAGGTGACAGTGAGCACTTGTTTAAGACTAACAGAAGTGGATGATGCGAACTTTTTCACAGACATAGAGTAGTTATTTGGAAACTGTAGAAGAGAGAGAGAGTACTACTGATCCTCCCCAGTCCAGAGAGATGAAGATGTGGAGGAGAAAGAGGCTTCCCACAAGAGTGAAACAAAGGAAAATACTACCCTTGGAGGGACAAATGTTCTGAGAAGAACCTGAGAATACTGGGGAGTTCTTTTAAAAAGTAAAACAGAGATTCCTAAAAGAATGGAAAAGGTTGAGAAGTAATCAAGAAAGAGGGAATAGGAGTTCTGGCCAGATAGAGGCATAGGCAGAAACACTTCGCTTCCTCACACAAACCAAAAGAAGGGTAACAACCAATTTAAAAACAAAGAACAAGCAGAACTGCCAGAAAAACATTTGCATGGAAGTTCAACAACAAAGGAGTTAAAGAAACATTCATCTAGACGATGCGCTAAGACAGAGAAATATGGCCCAAATGAAAGAACAGATCAAAACTCCAGAAAAAGAGCTAAGCTATGAAGAGATAAACAACCTGTCTGATGCAGAGTTCAAAACACTTGTAATCAGGATGCTCACAGAATTGACTGAACGTCAAAAAATGAAGGAAGAAGTGAAGGCTATACAAAGTAAAATAAAGGAAAATATACAGGGAACCATCAGTGAAGGGAAGGAAACTGGGACTCATATCAATGATTTGGAACAAAAGGAAGAAATAAGCAACCAGCGGGAACAGAATGAAGAAACAAGAATGCAAAAAAAATGAGGAGAGGCTTAGGACCCTATGGGACAACTTTAAACATTCCAACATCCGAATCATGGGAATGAATGCTGGAAGGAGAAAAGCAAGAAACTGAAAACTTATTTGTACAAATAATGAAGGAAAACTTCCCCAATCTGGCGAGGAAAAAGACTTCCAGGAAGTCCAGGAAGCTCAGAGAGTCCCAAAGAAGTTGGACCCAAGGAAGAGCACACCAAGACACAGCATAATCAAGTTACCCAAGATTAAAGATAAGGAGAGGATCTTAAAAGGAGCAAGAGGAAAGGAGACAGTTACCTACAGAAGAGTTCCCATAAGACTATCAGCTGATTTCTCAAAAGAAACGTAGCAGGCAAGAAGGGTCTGGAAAGAAGTATTCCAAGTCATGAAAGGCAAGGACCTGCATCCAAGATTACTCTCTCCAGCAAAGCTATCATTTAGAATGGAAGGGCAGATAAAGTGCCTCCCAGATAAGATAAAGTTAAGGAAGATCAACATCATCAAGCCCTTACTATGTGACATGTTAAAAGGACTTAGCTAAGAAACAGAAGATCGAAAACTATGAACAGTAGAAAGACAACAAACTCACAACTATCAACAACTGAACCTAAAAAACAAAAACAAAGACTAAGCAAACAACTGGAACAGAAACAGAATCACAGAAATGGAGATCACATGGAGGGTTATCCATGGGGAGAGGGAAGGGGAGAAAGTGGGAAAAAGGTACAGGGAATAAGAAGCATAATTGGTAGGCACAAAACAGACAGGGGAAGGTTAAGAATAGTATAGGAAGTGGAGAAGCCAAAGAACTTGTGTGCATGACACATGGATAAGAACTGTGGGTGTGTGTGAGTGAATGCTGCAGGGTGAGGGGGAGGTGCAGGGAGGCAGTAGATAAAGGGGAGAAAAATATTAGGACAACTGTAATAGCATAGTCAATAAAATATACTTTAAAAAAAAAGTAGGGAAATAGAGTAGGAGATGAGGAAATAGGACAGAACTATTATCTATAAAGACCTAAATTTGGGGTGGTGCCAGAAGGGGACAGCAGAAGAGATGGTTGAAACCCTGACCTCAAGTCCCCAACTTCAGGCAGGATCTGACCAGTCTCTGTGGGTACCGCCACATAGCCACCAACGGTTCCAGTCACTCATGTTCTTTTACTCCACTTGTGAGATTTTTATTTAAATAAATGTTCATAATGTTTAAATCTCTTTCTGAGGATTTGTTTGGCAAAGCAAAGCTTTAATAAAAAGCCAAAAAAAAGTTTTTAAAGCTCACTGGAATAGAAAAATACTTATTAATAGTGTTTTTTAAGCTCAGAAATGGTTCCTAAAGACGTCTGTGTTGAAAGGACTTTAAAAAGAAGTCATTTAATTCACTCTAGTGACCCCACAGACTGCACTTCCACCCTAAAAATAATGCTTGTATCTCTGGATAAGGCAATTTCATTCTTAATAAGCTGGGAAAGATAATTACAACCTTAAAAAGTCATCTTTTCTACTATTTACTAAGCCTGAACTGAGGTTGTGCTTTCAGATGTTTACTATGAAGCTTAATTGAACTCTACATCCTCTGGTTCTGTCTAGGAGAAAAAGCTACTCCACGATGTATTTATTGTTATTCTCCAAATGACATATAGTCCCTTTCCACCCTATTGAAGATTCGCTTCTTGGGTTCAACTCTACAAAATCCTAAAAAAAAGTAATAATAATAGACATAGCTTTCCACTGATTGATCAACTATAAGTAGGATCTTGGCTAGAACTGAAAAGGAATGCTTACAGCTCTAATGCATATATATAACATGGATTTATTTAACGTGATTTATTAAGGCTGATCTGGCTGAAACATCTGTCACTTATTAGCAGAGCTAATTAGTCCTATTGTACTAATATAGATTAATATTTTCCTTCCTCCCTTGCATACCCTACATGTGTACCTCCACAAACTGTGTCATCCTAATTCTAAACTGGTGTTTAGATAAATTCTCCGCTTTAGTCATAAAAGAAAGGATACCCACTATCATGTACTGAGCTATTACTGTGTGTCAGATGCTGTGCTACTTTATATAGATCTCATGAATCTTGACGACCATCTGTATAATATAGCAATTCCTCTTTGTTTTATGAAATGAATTCACATATATTTAAAAAAATAAATTCTGCCTAACTTCCTTCTTTCTTGAATGAATTGCAGCACTCATTAGAAAGATGGTAATAAATACCTTAAAAAATATGATGGACAATGTTGAAAATTCATGTTTATCTTTCACAATGCCAATAACTATGAAAGCAATGGTACTTACCTCCTTTGCACTTTTAATTTTAGTTAGAAATGTATACAGCTCCATTGTTTCTGCAAAGAGTGCACGACATACTGCCTGATAATGATTTGGTGCCTCTGATTCAGTTGAGAGATGAGCAGCACATAACTAAAAAAGAGGAAAATAATGATGCTTTTTTATTATTTGTTTTTTTTGGTACCTTAAAAACAGACATATCTAATATATTTGTATTTTCATATCAGACAGCAAGGCAATTCTAAAATTCCTATTAGCCAAGTTTCATGCATCACAAGACCATCAGTAAGTGGTCCACTAACAAACACCCAAAAGTATAGACGAGATTACTAGAATTAGCTTCTATTTGAAAATGATAGGACATATATAAAAGTTTTGGTTGGGAATAGAAAGAGAATTACCATTTATTGAGTATAAATCATAACTCAGGTATTTTAAGATTTACTGAGTATTTATTATGCCAAACGCTACATTTCACATGTCATAGAGAAATCACAATAGCATTTTGTATTCAATGTAACCCTGAATCATCCCCCATTTTATAGCAAAGGTCACAGAGGCTAGGAGGACTCAAGCGACTTGTCCACAGTCATAAAGTTGACATGAGGAAGAAGGGGAATTCAACACAGTCCTATTGGATTCTGAAGGCCTGGCTCATTCCAATACCTGTTGAATTATGTAATGTAGTATAAAGAATGTCAGGAAGATATTTGGACCACTGGGAAGATCCTTATCAGTATATGGGAAGTGGAGGAAAGAGAACAGAGGTAAACATGACCCCACTGGTAATACTTAGACAGTCCTAATGTCCTTTACTATGCATAGCCCATAATCTCCACAAAACTACTTGTGCGTAAAAGACACAATTTAACATCATGCACAACAATTTAGAAAAGTCAAACATCATTCAATTTGTTTAATTGGAAAGATATCCTATCAAGAGTCTAGTGCACAGAAATTTTATCTTTCCATAAATTCATAATTTTGTATCCATGTATAATAGTTATGTTTCAAAGTACCTCATCTTCATTAATAAGCTGTAAGTTCTCCCTTATTTACTATATTCAGTAAATTGACATTAATTCAATTAGTGAAAATATACATTTTATTATATTTTGATAATCTCTATTGGAGAGTAAAAGATGTTTTTGTAGATTGTAATATCCTTCACAATATGGCTTTTTGTTATTTTCCCTTGTAATAAGTATTAAGTATGTAATTTAATAGTTAGATTACTATTTTTAATAAAATGCATTCTCAAGAAAATATCTGGAGTTTCAGTAAGAAACTTTCTCCACAGTACCAAGAACATGTGAAGAAGTAATCACCAGGAAGCATGAAGAGCAAAAATCTCACAAGCTTATTATTCATAGGGCTACCAATGAACAAAGAGTATATTTTTTGCGCAAGTATTTTTGTGTCCAGAAAACAGCCTTCAATATAGAATTACCATTTCCAAGGTAATAAAAGGCAACTGCTAGGACTTTCAGTTCTATCTAATTAATCTCACAAATTTACATTCCAATTACATGTTGTAAAATATGGCATTAAATATTTTACTGTAATTCACAATTAAGAAATACATTTTATATAAGGACTTAAACACATGTATATGTGTAAGTTTCATACACAAAAATTTCACAAAACTTACATGTTTCGATTGATTTCACAACCTACTAATAGGCTGGGATCTGCACTTTGAAAAACACTAGTATAAAGGTAGTAAGTAGGTTTAAAAATGTTTTTCTAAGTGCAAATAACATGATCTTAAACAAAGAAAATCGAAAGGAATCCACAAAAACCATTGGAACCAAGAAGCAATTTTAGCAAAGTTATGGGATACATAATAAACACAAAAAGTTGTATGGTACCAATGAAAAATCAGAATAAAATTTAAAAACAATGCCATTTATAGTAGTATCAAAAAATAAAATAGTAAGGAATAAATATAACCAAGTAGGTACAAGACTTATACACTGAAAGCTATAAAACATTGCTCAAAGAAATTAAAGAAGACCTAAATACAAGGAAAGACATCCTTGGGTTGGAAAGAAATTCACAGGCTGGAAGTATTGCCATCTTCACAATATTATGAAAAGTGATATACAGAATAAAATTCCTGACTAAATCCAGTTGGCCTTTTTGAAGAAATGGAAAAGCCAATCCTAAAATTTACATGGAATTGCAAGGGACCTCAAACAGCCAGAGTAATCTTGAAAAGAACAAAGTTGAAAACTCATACTTCTAAATTTCAAAACCTACTATAAAGTTACAGTCATGAAAATAATGTGGTACTGGCATAAGAACAGGTATACAAATCAATGGAACAGAACTAATGGTTCAGAAACAAACCCATATGTCTATGGTTTATTGAGTTTTGACAGTGCCCAGACCATTAAGCAGAGAAAGAAGAATCTCTTCAACAAAATGATGCTGGGAAAAATGGATATCCATATGCACAAAATAAAGCTGTACCATTTTGTACCATACATAAATATTAACTCAAAATGAAACAGAGAACTAAATATAACAGCCAGCCAAAGATCATTCTGACTTCTGGTCAAGATGGCAGCATAAGCAGACATGGCTCACCTCCTTGAACAACCACATCAAATTTACAACTAAAATATACAACCACCATCACTCAGAACCATCAGAAATTGAGTTGAAAGGAACTCTAACAACTATAGATTTAAAGAAACCACATCCATACAGACAGACCCAGCTAGCTGGTGCCATGTCTAGACTCCATCAACCTGGCTAACACCGTGGAACCCACCTTGGAGATCCCCAGAGACTCTGCCCCAGCCAACTTAGGGGCCCACTCAGGCTGCTTTTCCACTTGAATGGCTGGTCTTGGCTCATACTGCACAACATCCTAAATTCTCTCAAACAAGCAACAGCTGGCCTCTGGGAACCCCAGGCACAACACTAGCAGCAGCCAGCCTGGATTCACAGCTTGGCTTTGCCTGGGAATCTCCAAGCACAGAACAAATAGCAGCCATCTCAGATTGCTTTAGCTCAAGCAGGGTGGCTCCAGGCAAAACACTGGTGGAGACTGACCTTGGCCTGCATCACCCAGGAAACCCAAAGGCCAGCACACCCAGTGGACAACTACAGACCACATCGGAACACCACCATTCTGGACCTGCACAGCTGACCGTCCATGGACAATGGATGTTGGTGGTAAGTGGTCACAGTCAATCCTTGCAAGTGAACTGGCCTCGGTTAATCCCTCCCATTGATCTGCCAACAGCAACCAAGGCTCAACTACAAGAGGAGGGTGTCCTCAGTTCACATTAAGGGCATACCTTGAGTACCCAGCTTGGGTGATCAGTGAGGTTGTGCCACTGGACCCTACAAGACACCTACTACATTAGGCCACACTACAAAGACATGGAGTCAAAGCGGCTCTACCTAGTAGATAGAAACAAACACAGGGAGGGTGCCAAAATGAGGAGACAAAGAAACATGGCCCAAATGAAAGAACAGATCAAACCTTCAGCTAAATGAAATGGAGATAAGCAATCTATCAGATGCAGAGTTCAAAACACTGCTTATAAGGATGTTCAAGGAACTTAAGACCTCAGCAGCATAAAAAAATTCCAGTCAGAAACAAAGGATACACTAATTGAAATAAAGAACAATTTACAGGCAAACAACAGTAGAGTGGATAAAGCTGAGAATCAAATCAATGATTTGCAACATAAGGAAGCAAAAAACAACCAATCAGAACAAGAAGAAAAAAGAATCCAGCCTGGCTGGTGTAGCTCAGTGGATTGAGCGCGGGCTGGGAACCAGACGGTCCCGGTTCGATTCCCGGTCAGGGCACATGCCTGGGTTGCGGGCCAGGTCCCCTGTGGGGGCCATGTGAGAGGCAACCATACATTGCTGTTTCCCTCCCTCTCTATCTCCCTCCCTTCTCCTCTCTCTAAAAAATAAATAAATAAAATAAATAAAAAAAAAAGAATCCAAAAAAATGAGAAAGTATAAGCAAGTTCTGGGACAACTTCAAACATTGCAACATTCACATATAAGGGGGTCAGACAGAGAAGGTAAAGGGCAAGAAATTGGAACTCTATTTGAAAAAAATAGTGAAAGAAAACTTCCCTAATTTGGTGAAGGAAATAGACATGCATGTTCAGGAAGCACAGAGAATCCCAAACAAGATGCATGTAAAGTGGCCCACTCCAAGAAACAGCATAATTAAAATGCCAAAGGTTAAAGATAAAGAGAGAATCTTAAAATCAGCAAGAGAAAAGAAGTTACTTACCTACAGGGGAATTCCCATAAAACTGTCAGCTGATTTCTCAAAAGAAAGTTTGCAGCCTAGAAGGGATTGGCAAGAAATATTCTAAGTCATCAAAAAGGAAGGACCTACACTCAAGACTGCTCTACTTAGCACAGCTATCATTTAGAATGGAAGGACAGAGACTTCCGGTCAAGATGGAGGCATAGGTAGATTCACTGTGCCTCCTCCCACAACCAAAAGAAGCACAACAACAAATTTAAAAACAAAAAACAACCAGAACTTCCAGAAAATTGAACTGTATGGAAGCCTGTCAACTAAGGAGTTAGAGTAGAAACATTCATCCAGACCCGTAGGAGGGGCAGAGAGAGGCAGCCATGGCTGAGAGGACTCACTGAAAGGCAGCAGCTCAAGGATCTGGCAAGGTGGTGGCTGGTGGAGCAGGTGGGCCCACATTTGTGTGCAGATAAACCAGGAGGAACAACTGGGGAGCGAGACAGGCCACGCAACTCAGGGTTCCAACAGAGAAACAAAGCCTCAAAACCTCTGACTGAAAAACCTGTTGGAGTTGCAGCAGCAGGAGAAACTCCCAGCCTCACAGGATAGTTCGTTGGAGAGACCCACAGGGTCCTAGAACGTACACAAACCCACCCAACCCACCCTGGAATCAGCACCAGAAGGGCCCAATTTGCTTGTGGGTAGTGGAGGAAGTGACTGAAAGCCGGCCAAGAGCAGAGCAAACTGCACTGTTCCCTCTTGGACCCCTCCCCGACACATATATAGCACCACAACACAGTGACACGGGTTGCCCTGCCCTGCTGAATGCCTAAGGCTCCGCCCCTTACTACATAACAGGCTCATCAAGACCAAAAAATGGCCCACATGAAATAACAGATCAAAACTGGAGAAAAAATACAACTAAGCAATGAAGAGATAGCCAACCTACCAGATGCACAGTTCAAAACACACGTGGTAATCAGGATTCTCACAGAAATGGTTGAGTATGGTCACAAAATAGAGGAAAGAGTGAAGGCTATGAAGTGTAGACTGATGACTCCTGCTCTAGGCCATTCTTATTTTTGTTTGTCAAAAAAAAAAATCTACTTTACCTTTAACATGGAAAGCTATTTCACTAGGTAAAGAATTTTAGGTTTTATTTTAGAATTTTGAAGATATTCCTTTCTGTCCTCTAGCTTCCATTGCTTCTGTTGAGAAGTCAGGTGCAAGTCTAATTTTTCCTCTGCATGATTTTAGATTTTCTGTTTGTGATTTTTATCAGTTTGACTGTAGGTTCTCATTTTATTTATCTTGCTCTTGGTTTGTGTGGCTTCCTAAAACTATGGCATAGTACTTTCCACAGTTTTGAAAAATCCTTAAGTCAGCATGTCTTCAAATATTCTACCCATCCTGACTCTTTGCTCTAGTTTTAGAACTTTAATTACATGTACTTACCCTCTATTCTGTACTTTTTATTCTTTTTGTGTCTCTGTGTTTCATTCTGATGATATTCCACTTCATTCATTCTCTCTTCAACTCTGCCTAGTCTATTAAACCCACACACCAAACTTCTATTTCAGTTATTTTATTTTTTGGTTCTCAAATTTTTTTAAAACACATTTTCTAGTTCTCTGCTCAAAGTTTCAATCCTGATACCTGGAACCCTGAAAATCAATTAAAAGTCAATTCGACAACTCCATTATCTGGATTCCCTATATAGAGCCATTAATAATACTGCTAGGATCCAAATAAACTTTCTTAGAAATTTCATTAAATACATAGACCTTTATTCTATATTTTCAACAAAACTTCAAATTATCAGCCCGGCTGCCATAGCTCAGTGGATTGCGCGCGGGCTGGGAACCAGAGGGTCCCCGGTTCAATTCCCAGTCGGGGCACATGCCTGGGTTGCAGGCCAGGTCCCCAGTGAGGGCCATGTGAGGGCAACCATACATTGCTCTTTCTCTCTCCCTTCTCCTCTCTCTGAAAATAAATAAATAAAATCTTTAAAAAAAAATTCAAATTATCAGCAAATCCTAACTAGATAGATGTGTAGAAAAAAGAGAGCCTACAATACTTTCTAACATTTGAAACAGTTCATTTTTTCCCAAGTTACCATCTGTATTTTGAAGCAATGCACCAGCTAGAAGAAAAATCTTTGTTCAATATCAAATTAAAGATGTATGCCAGTAACTCAGAAATTTTATTTATTATTCATTAGCCTTTTACCCTAATTAGTCAGATTGCTACATAGTAATATATCACAAAGTTTTTCCAAATTTTTGGCACAATCAAGAATCCAGCTTTTGTTTAAACTTTAATTACAAAGCATTTAGAAATCCAAATCACCCTTTGTTTAGAGACCACAGAAGAAAAAATGGCATAATCAAAATAGTATCTTTTGAGATATTTAGGATCTGTCACATCACAGTTCTTTATTGATAATATTAGATTCCCACAATTCCCATAACTTATTCTCAGCTGCTAAAATTCAAATGCTGTAAAAAATATTCAGTTCACAGACAAAGCTTAGAATTTTATTTGCAAAAACTTAAGTAGAATGTTATTTTAAACTATATTATAATTAAAACGTTTTGCCCATTGGGTGTAACTATGTATTTATCTTAGGATATTAATAACTAAAGAAACTGCACAAAGATCTTCACACACACAAAAAAAGACCTTCACAAAATTTAGCATCATATAGTCAGGGCAAATTAACCCACCCAACCATTCTTTAGACATTGTTTCTGTAAGTGCTGAATATGACTAATATGTAGCTTGCCGATGAACAGCGTGTTTGTAATAAGAATCCTAGGAACTAACTTCAAAAGACACGGACTCCAACCTTCAGGCATCCCAGCTCCAGATTTCCTGCCCTTCAACTATGAATTCATGATGACAAGAATCCAGGATGATGAGAAACCAGGATGACTAAATGATGCATACTGGACCATCACTTGCCTTACTGGAGTAGACTGTGCTCATCTGCACATTGAGAACTTTCCAACCTCACCCTTGATCTCTTTGTTCTGTCCCCCTCTCCCTCCTTATAAAAACCTCTACTTTTGTTGAGATGGGGAAATTGGCTTTGACACATGAGTCTCTCATCTCCCAGGTTGCTGGCACCTGAAAATAAACTACTTTCCTTGACATCAGCACCTGCCTCTCAATTATTGGCTTTAATAGTGGCAGGCAGTCGGACCTGCTTTTGGTTATATTTGTAATACATGTAAAATTATATACATAAACTTTGTTTCTATTTTTAATCACAATCTACAGTATTATTCTTTTATTAATTGAGGGGTTTTCAAAATAGTATGCAAATTTGGACATTACATGGCTAACTAAAAACCTGCTTGCTAATAAAAAGCTTTTTATAAACTATATCCTTATATTTATAAACTATAACCTTATTTGTAAACTATATCCTTATATTTTCAGAAACATACCAGTTTTGTTTGAAATTATGAGTTAATGCTGAAAACACAACTTATAAAACCATTCATAGGTAATAACATATTTTATATAACCATAATAAAATTTTTTAACCTTTATTATTCAATTACTGAACAATAAAAGGAATTGAATTTCTGAAGCCAAATGGTTCACCCTTAATCACACCATTAATACACTATGTCAACTCACCAGTTTCTTCTTTATCCATAGAACAGTATACACAGAATTTTATAGCCTTTTTTCCATTTATTAAAAAATTTCTCATATGCTCCATAACCCACACAATTATAATTCTAAAGATTATGTAACAGTCCATCTAGTGATATACCATATCTTTGTGAGTCACTTACTTCCAGTTTTTAAAACTCTCACCTGAGCCCTGGCTGGTGTGGCTCAGTGGACTGAGTGCTGGCCTGTGAATCAAAGAGTCGCTGGTTCGATTCCTAGTCAGGGCACATGCCTGGGTTGCAGACCAGGTCCCCAGTTGGCAGCATGCGAGAGACAACCACACACTGATGTTTCTCTCCCTCTCTTTCTCCTTCCCTTCCCCTCTGTCTAAAAATAAATAAAATCTTAAAAAAAATAATTTCAGCTGAGCATATGCTTATTGATTTTAGAGAGAGGAAAGGGGAGAGAGGAAAGGGAGAACAGGGAGAGGGAGATAGATGGAGGGAGGAAAGGAGGGAGAGAGGGGAGGGGAGGGGGAAGGAGAAGGGAGGGAGAGAGAGAGAGTGTGAGCTAGTTAGTTGTGAGAGCAAAACATGGATCAGTTACCTCCAGTATGTGCCCTAACTGAGGATAGAATCCGCAATCTAGGTATGTACCCTGACAAGGAATCAAACCCTCAACCTTTTGGTGTATGGGACAACACTCCAACCAACTGACGGCTGCCAGTACTATTTTCAGTTTTAGAAAAGTATAAATACTGATGCAATATACATCTTTATGTATCTATGTGACATTTTCTTCTTTTAAAAATTATCTCTTTGCATGGAGAACAGATTGGTGGTTGCCAGAGGCAGGTGTGGGGGTGGGTGAAATGGGTGAAAGTGGTTAAAAGGTACAAACTTCCAGTTATAAAATAAGTCCTGGGATGTAATATACAGCCTGGTGACTAAAGTTAATAGTACTGTGTTGTGTTATTTGAAGGCTAAAAGAGAAGATCTTAAAAGTTTTTTCATCCCAAGGAAAAAAATTTTAACTATATGTGGTGATGAATGTTAACCAGACTTATGGTGATCACTTCCCAATATATACATAATCGAATCATTGTATTGTACACCTGAAACTAATATGATGTTATATATCAAATATCTCAATTTTAAAATTTTAATTCTTTAAAAAATTTCTAACAGTAGTATTACTAAGACAAAGGATTACTCTGGATAATTTCATTTTTAATATGAAAAAATCTCAAACATATAGAAACCTAACTGAACAGTATAATGAATCACCATGGAACTTTCAGCTAATTTAACAAGTATTGATCCATGGCCAGCCTTGTTTTATTTACAGCCTCATCCACTCAAGCCCCACTAATTGGATTATAGCAAATCCCAGATATCTGAATTTCATATGTAAACATTTCAGCATATATCTCTAAAAGTTCTTTTTAGAAAAATATAACCATAACACTATTATCCTATCTAAAATATGAATAATTCCTAATATCATCAACAACAGAGTAAGAGGTGAATTTTCCTGATTATCTCAAATGTATACACAGTTTTACAATTATTTATTTTAATCAAGAGCCACATAAGACCCACATATTGCAATTGGTTATTATGTATCAAGTCTCTTTCAATCTAAGTTTCACCTCTCCTTTTTCAAATTCGCAATTTATTTGTCAAAAAAAATCACATAATTATTTCTATTGAGTTTCCTACAGTCTATATTTTGCTGATTCATCCCTATGGTATTATTTAAAATGTTTATATGCCTCCTGGATTTCCTATAAATTGGTAGCTAGATTAGTTAGACCAAGAGACTTGGTAAGATTGAAGTTTGATTTTTTTTGCGAGGGCAAGAATACAATGTAGATAGTGTTGTATAATTCCATAAGGAGGCTTACAAAGTCGGTTGGTCTCTTGTGATGCCACAGTGATTACTATTATTTCTTTAGAGTTAGAATATTACCATTTGCAATCCTTATCATTTCTTTTTCATGAATTAGCTGGAATACTTTTTATAAAAATAAATTTGTTACCCTGAGGTGTTGTTCATATGGAAAAGGCAGAATGAACGTCCTGTTTATTTGCAGCTCTTCAAAATAGTAAATTGAGTTCACTTGGTTGGAGAGTCATCCTGTAAACCTAAAGGCTGTGGGTCCAGTTCCTGGTCAGGGCACATGCCAAGTTGTGGGTTTGGGCCCCACTTGGGGAGCGTATGAGAGACAACTGATGGATGTTTCTCAAGTCAATGTTTCTCTCCCTATCTCTTCCTCCCTTCCCCTCTCTCTAAAATCAATAAGCATGTTCTCTGGTGAGGATTATAAATAATAATAATAATGAAGAAGAAGAGGAGGAAAAGAAGCAGGCGGGGAAGGAGTGAAGAGGGGGAGGGGGAAGAAGGGAGGAGAGGAAGAAGGAGGGAGGAGAAAGGAAGAAGAAAAGTAGAAGAAGGAAGAAGGAAGATGAAGGAGGAGGAGGTGGAGGTGTAGATGGTGGGGTGGAAGAGAAAGAGGAGGTTTCCCAGCAACTTCTAAGGGTGACCAATGAGGATTTTATAAATTATCATTTATGTGTTCATGGAATTCAGAATATTTGCTGTGCTTCAATCTGTAACAGCTATAGCAAACTTAAAAAGTTTTTATCTTTCCTATTTTTAAAAAATATAATCAAGACTTTTTAATATATTATCTATACCTTTACTTTTTTAAAAGATATTTTGCTAATTATGCTATTACAGTTGTCCCAATTTTTCTCCCTTTGCCCTTCTCCACCTGGTACCCCCATTCCCTCCCACAATCCCCCCTTTAGTTCATGTCCATGGGTCATGCGTATAAATTATTTGGCTATTCCATTTCCTACACTGTTCTCAACACCCCCCTGACTATTCTGTACCTACAAATTTGTACTTCTTTTTTTTTTAATTATTTTATTGTTGTTCACTTATAGTTGTCTGCATTTACCCCCCACCCCCAACCCCAGGCAAACCCACCTCCCTCCCTTGCTTCCCCCCTCCCCCTTGGTTTTGTCCATGTGTCCTTTATAGCAGTTCCTGAATACCCTTGTCCCC